>CM042014.1:82992361-83127473 GCA_023525715.1 Cichorium intybus | reverse complement strand
CGCTAAGCACCTACTTGTGACCCCTTCAACTGCTGAGGGAGCCCAAGGAGGGGAAATGGTGCTACCAAAGATGCCTCATTTTGGTGATAATGAGATTGATGATGATGATGCTGATGAAGATGATAACAATGATGATGATGATGAGAAGTCCGAAGAAAGAGAAGGTGATGAGACCTTCGGCGGTGATGATACATTCGGTGACATACTGAAAGATGACCAAAAAATTCCAACTCCTCCCCATTCACTGAAAATCCCAAAAGATGACAAAACTCCAACTCCCTCCTCTTCATCGAAAAAGACACCCTCACCAAAGACCTCTCTATCTCTGAAAATTCCAACTCCACCTAACTCTCCAAAAACCCTTACCGAAAATGATAAGCCCAAATACTCACCAATAAAGCCATGCAATCTGTAACAACCAACTATTTTGCCAATGTGTGTTATATTTGAATTTTTATAGTAAGATGTTGTAAAATGGTAATTTTGTCTTTTGACCATATGAAGGACCAATTGTGTAATAATATTGTGTGTTTGTGGCAAAAGTGTAAGAAAAGAAAATCTTAAATGATATGTTAAGAGTTTTGGGCCAAAAGAGAACAAAACTAGATTAGAGGGGCCAATTTATCATTTAAGTGAAGTATGGAGGTATTAGTTGGGAGAGAGACTTCTAGTCCTCTCCATTTGAGTCGTGAAGCATCTTCAGCAGAGGGAGAAGTCGAGACCTTGGAGAATTCTGGAGAGTTAGAGCAGAAATCGAAGATTCAAGTCAGAAATTGTGATTTCCAAGTCATCAAAGGTAAGAATCTCACCCTTATAAGCTATTTATACCATTTTGGGTTATTTTGAATGGATGAAAACGAAATTCAGAAGTTGCATGACGTTTGTTTTGAGTTTCCAATACTTGAATCACATTCTAAACATCAATGGAACTCAATTCCACCCTTGGATGCAATTAGAAGATAAAGGAATTGAGAATTTTGTTCAAAAACCGTAGAATTTGGGGTTTGTGAAGATTGATTTAATTCTAGTGGTAATGGGGTAATAAGTGTTGTTTAGGAGGCTTAGAAATACTCTAAATGTAATGTTTTAATCATCCATTGAATCGGATTTCAGCTGAAACCACGCAGACTAAGGACTAAAAACTGTGCAGGAAAAATAAGAGGGTCTATAGGCGAAACACGGCCAGTGTTTCCCCTGACACGGCCCATGTTTTCTTGTGCAGGCAAACAGAAGGTAATCAAAAGGTAGAATACGGCCCGTGTTTCTCCCAACACGGCCCGTGTCAGTGTCTGCAGAAAATTTGGAAGTTTTGCACGGTTCCATATGATTCCTACATGACCCGAATGACTTGGACACTTATAATTCACTTCTAATATGACATTAATTGAATAGTTTGATTCCTCAATCATTAGTATAAGCTTAATGTGGTATGAAAGCATGAGAATATAAGTTCATATCAACCCAAACAATGTGTATAAGTGCGGGTCAAGTAATAGATAATCGAGGAAAAGGAAAAGGGGAATCGAACACTTAGATATTTCTTGCATAATCTAAAAATACATAAATGTGTATTAGTTTTATTGAGTATGAATTGTATATATGTTTTAATAGGAGGTGATCAAATCATTGGGGAGCAAGGTAAGGGCAAGGAGGCCATTGGAACTTAGCTAGTCACTTCTTCTACAAGGTGAGTAACATGTGGATTTTATGGGTACATAGTAAATTGTATTGTTTTATAGACTTTGCTTGATTGAAATATTTTAAGAGAAGTTCTTCTCAAGTTGTTTTGTGCTAAAAGCTTATGATTTCTATATGATGAAAGACTTTGATGTTATGACCAATTTGTAATGAACTGATACTAATGAATCAAATTGGAACTAAGAAAAATAAGAAAAGTAATATATGTCCGGACATGGATCTCACCCTAATGAGGGGAGGTAAAAAGACACTACTGGGATGGTACCTCCCTTCGCGAAGTAGTTGTCTTAGCACACCCTTATGGATAGATTTGTTCTATTCCATGAAAGGAATAAAAACTTTTATATTATGTTTGACTATGATAAAATGTTTGATAGTTTGTTTTGAATTAAAATTATTTGGGTCTATAACCCATGTTGCTCACGCGACTTTATGTCTCACGTATATTTGTTTTTAAATGACTATGTACTCAAGTGAAGGAGATTAAGTACTAGAAGACTTTAGAAGACTTGAAGCTTTTCTTTTGGGATACCATTAGTAGTAGCTTACCATGGTGATGTATTAGACTTGTAATACCCAACATGACAATATTTTGTAATTATACTCAAAGTTTTTGTTAAACCCATGTTTTGTATATCTAAATTGGGTAAAAATGTATATATAGAATGTGGGGCGTTACACAATCCCCTTGAAATCAAAGCTCTTAAAAATGCATATTATGATGAACTTGCAGCCAAATTTGAAGAAGACCTTGAAAATGAAATTAAGGCTGAGGCTGCAACAATCAAGGTCGAGAATTTGGTCAATAGAGCCCATCACAGCAGTTACCGGATTAAAGAAAAGAACGTTCGAGAGGTCCAACTTTTATAAGTATCAATTACTCAGGAACGAAAAGAAGTTAGTGATCATAGAAGTAGACTTCCAAAAAATGAACCCAACAGATATTTACACTATTGTGATGTGGCTGACTCCAAAAATCGAGCAGAAGAAGGACACGAGAGAAGCTTATCTGGCTGCCTGAAGATTCTTGTAGCAACTTCTGGATGAGTTCATTTGCCAAGACAGAGAATTGTTTAGTATAATCCGAACTCATCCAGATGATCAATTTACAGAGATGATGTACTTTTCCTTGCCATATGGAAAACAGAACTGGAATTTTGGAGCTACAAATGATCCGTCCTTTGCATAATGTATAAATCAAAAGACCGATGCATGAAGTTGTTCTTCTGAGTAGATGAAATGAGAAAAGCTCCCAATGTAGTTTTGTTAAATTACATTGAAGCAGTGAAGAGATCAAATTTCACATGTAAGAACAAAACACGAATAAAGAAAATAACTTTGAACAATAAGTTTGAATATTCAACTGGTCGAATGATTTCATTCACTGTAAAAGGATAGTGCTCCAAATCAAAAGATGAGTAACTATTAAGATCGTTACAATGAATCTACGTAAATGTTCTATCGACCGTCATGACTATCTAGGGTTACAGACAAACACTAACACATAATGGACTAAACGTACAAAGCCTATTAATTACAGATAAGTATAGAAACCCTAGACATTATCGCTAACTTCTAAAGATAAGTACAAAATATGACAGCTAGCTATCATCGTATCAAAACACCATCTTCGGATCCGTGGATACCTTCGGACAGGAACTTATTGACTTTAGATATAAAATCTCAACACAATCAATATCCGAACACTATCCCCATTTGTGGTGAAGATGCCAGGTATCCGAAGTTTATAACATATTAAAAGCTTTGATCAGTTCCTTCCTCACTTCTATCCTCCACATGAGATGTTGACACAACTCTTTCTTCACATCCTCAGAGTTTTCATTATTCACCGTCACTCGGGTTCCAAAAACGTCGTGGGGAACTTCTCTTTTTCATCCATATCAAAAAGTAATTTCTTCATGGCACCCTTCATTGTAATTTTTCCTCTGTAGACTACTCCCCAGGGGTTTTGTAGAATTTTTCCATCACTTTTCCTTTCGATCCCTGGGTGTTCTTTATCCGTAGCAGGAACTATTTCTTTGAAGAGTTTTCCAATTTCGTAATCATACGAGTAGAAGTTTCAGATATATGCACCCATAAATCTTCCAAGCATCCTTTGCCCATTGGTAAGCCCAACTTGGTGAGATATTTTAGTTTGGGTCAACCTGAAAAACCTTTCCACCGGAACCACGAAGTCATTAGGGTTCATCAAAGGGTCCCACTTCAATCTTGTCTATACCAACAATTTTTAAGCAAGACCAAACGTCAGTATGATCTTTGCTCAGGTTCACATGGAACCTAGCTTTCTGGTCTTGAAATTTCTTCTTCTCAAATTGATCAAACTTAAGATCATAGACGTTTGATGCAAAGAGCTTCGGATTGTAGGGTATGTCTAACTGTTATTGTATTGAATTCTCGATTGAGTAAGATACCACGGGTACTCTATCAAAGACTTCAACATTTGTAAAAACCAAGGACATTAAAGTTTCGTACGTCCAGATCTTGTTGACCGGACCTATTTCTTCTTTCTTTCCCATACGACTTCTAGAAACGGCATAAAGATGCCTCAATTGTTCATACTCTTCTGCCTTCTGTTGTTTTTGCTCAGATTTGGAAAGTTCATGAGCAATCTTTTTCCCTTTGTCAACAAATAGACCAGACTCTGGTGGAATTTGGGAAGACGTTGTCTTTGTCGATGTAGAAGATGGGGCAGAACTTACTCCAATTTTGACTCCACTTGAAATTTTTTTATTATGCTCGAAGTGGACTCAGTTGCAATTGGGGTGGAAGATGAGTGTCCCCAAGAAAGAGGATTTGTACTAACCGGTGTGGTGGTGGAAATTGTTGTTGAAGATGGAGCTGAAGTAGAACCAAACGTTGGTATTGTTGTTGGACCGGTGGTGGTTGTTTAAGTGATTGGAGCGAAGGTTGTCATCAGTGTGATTGTCGCCGTTGGTACGAAGGTGGTGGTTAACCTTCCGGTTGGTCGATTCAAGTCTCCCCCTTGTGACAAATGATTGACAGACTTCGGAGCACCTGAAAATCGACTAAACAAGGCAAGAAGAGGCGCCATGTCTTTTCGGATCGAATCAGTCGTCTGAGAGACTAGGATCTTCATCTGTTGATCTGAGATCTTTTATGCCTCCTGGTAGGCATGAAATTGATGAACCTTTAGTTCATATTCTGCAATTGTTTTCTTTGCAGTGTCCAGGTCAGATCATAGACTTGTAAGATGAACATCAAATTCCTCAGTGCTTCGCTTGGAAAGATTTTCAACATAGGTGGTCAGAGAAGTAAGATTAGCAAGAACTTCGGAGTGGGAAGTATTGAGTTTGGTGACGACCTCTGTGATCTGTGTCTTGTGCTGATCAATAAGCTACTAAGATTTTTCTTCGATTAGCTTCTCCACAGATTTGCATCGCAAATCCACCTTGTCTAAGACGTTTCGTGTGATCGTCTTGACATCTTCTCCAATTAAATTCACAACACCATCAGCACGTGAAGCAACAATGTTGTTGATAGACTCCTCACGGGACTTGTAACATCAGATGATGGACTCCTCACTTGTAACATCAGATGAGGTTTCTGAAAAGAAGGTCGTTTGAGCTTGAATTAGAAGGTTGAGTTTCTGATTTAATTGACAGAACTGCTTCATTGAAACCAAGCTGGTGTCTGGTTCATCATCGTCATCATCTTGTATTTGTACGGGTGTTGTTTCGAAGTAGTCTTCACCATCTCCCTCAAAACCATGTTGAGATGGTGAGTCTGCCAAATCATCAGTAAAGAAGGCATACTTGGAAGGGATATTGGTTGTTGTACTGTCAAAAGGCACAATATGCTTTGGCGGTGGTGGTGGTGGATCGTTTGTCGTTTGATCATCCAGTGTGAGACGTGTGTCCACATCAGATGTGTTCACAGGGGTCTCAATGTGACTTGTCTCCATAGTAGATGTTTCAACAGAGGTCATATGTGCGGACACCACTGGGTTTTCGAAGAGAGTTGAGATAGGATCCAAAGAGGGTACCGTAGTTGTTGTAGCTTCGATTGGTGAAGGTGGAATCACTGTTTCATCTGCATGAGAAGTTTCTTCTTCGGATCGGGGTGTTGATGGACGGGAAGATGTACCGGAAACCTTCTTCTTAGACTTACTGGGCTGACATTGTCTTTTGCTTATTAGCTTCTTAGCTGGTGGGTCGGATGGTTCAGCGACACCTTTTCGTTTGCCACCCTTAGGTTTTGGAAGTTTAGACTCAACAACCCATGTGAAGACTCGGATTAGATGAGGAAGTGTCAACGTCTGGCGATAGGCGATGAGGCTTAGGTTGTCATCCGGTACACGGCATAGCATTGCTTCTGGTATTTGCACTACAAATTCCACATGGTCATCTGAAGAGGAGGATCAGAGAACTTGTACTACTCCAAAGTTGTTGCATGGAAGGTCCGGAGGCAGTGGGACCTTCTCATGAGCATACGTAGCTTGGACAATGAGAGCCCAGAATCGGGCTGAAGCAATATCGGTGGCCCTCTTTGCATGATTGAGGTAAGCAAGAAAATCTGTCCAAAGGATGTTAGCATAATCGACTTTGAAGGAATGAGTGTGCAACTGAGTCCAATCCAGAGGTCCTGCCAGAGAGGCTCCTGAAGATGACACTGAAGAAATATCCCCAAACCGAAGGTAGATTCTTCTTCTTGAATTGACTCATGGATCGAGTGATTGGAGTGTGACCGATTAACCGTCGGCAACTTTAAAACCTTTGCAAACTGAGATTTACCGAATGTGATTGTCTTCTTGGCGTTATCCGCGGTGATGATGTCGAAAGTCACCGATTAACCGTCGGCAGTCAATCGTGCAGTGTGGTGTGCTCTGTTGACCCAGAGTTTTGGGACTCTAGGGTTTGTAGTCATGGCAAAATGTAGAGGAGAGTATCGCAAACAAACAACTAGCATCGCCATTGTTGATGAGTAAGCTTCATTATCAAGGTTGGCGGTATGATTTGTAGACATCAGGTTGAGTTCCGGCACTGATTCAGCCTCAGCTGGGGAAAAGAGACAACATCGGCAGACATGGTAATTTTTGGTGAGTCGGAATGTGTAAAGAAGAGAGAAAAGGAGTTGCAGGTTCAGAGAATTTGGAACTGGAAGGGGTGAATGAAGGGGTTGTCTGGTTTAGATAGTGGTTTGATGAGTGGAGAGAGATAGGATGCATTTAATGTGTTTTTGAATGGTCAAATAGGATGAAGCCACGTCATCTGTAAGATGAGGGGACGTTCCATTTTTGGTCGCATGACAGCTGCTTCATCAACAAGCAACTGTTATCCCTCTTCTTGATTGGACCCTGCGATTTCCAATACAAATCAAGATCAATTAGAATCCCCAGAATCTTGTTTAATCCCAACAAACTTGGTAACCACAAAAAAATTGTTAGGATTTAATTTGTGGTTTAATCTTTACATTTATAGGGATTTATTTAGAAATGATGAACATTTTAGCGTCTGCTGGAGGATTTCGGTTTGGGACCGAAATCCATTAAGTTTTCAGTCGTGATGACCGAAATCCTGGAGGATTTTCGTCAGGCCTTTTAGGATTTTGGTCAGGTGGGCTTGGGATTTTGGTTTGATCAGCTTGTGTCTATATATATATATATATATATATATATATATATATATATATATATATATATATATATATATATATATATATATATATATATATATATATATATATATATATATATATATATATATATATATATATATATATATATATATATCTGTGTGTGTGTGTGTCATGTGATGCTTTGTTCGGTTGGTTGTTTTGGAGCATAGAGCTAGTATAGAGAAATCATTGTGTTCAAACAACCTTGAAGATCTTATGTACTAGACGATTTCTTAATAACATCGTGTGCATTGAAGATCGATTTGATTGTGTGTTTGATTAATTGATTGATACCTGTTTAGATCTAGGATTGTTTGGGAGCTATAATTGTTATCAGAGCTTGAAAACCTTGTGTTTTTAAGTATTTTGGTATCAATCATATTTTCCTTTGCTTGGATCTTGGAGTTTTGGGTGTTTTTGGTCTTATTTGGAAGGTTTTGATCGAGTTTTAGTGTTCTTGTTCTTCGTGTTCTTGAAATATTCAAAGAAAATCTCTCAACAACGGTGGTATTGATCTAAAAACGGAGTTTAGAAAGCATTTTTGACGTTTTTCATATCTGAAAGTGGTTTTCGGTTCTCTCATGGAGGATTTCGGTGGCGGCGCAAGGCTTGGAGGATTTCAGCTAGGGTTTTAAAAGTTTTCGGTCCATTTAGAGAGGACTTCGGTTGATCGATAAAGCTTTTCAGTGCTCTCTAGGGTTTCTAGGATTTCAGTTGGATTTCGGCCGAAAACGTGGTTTTCGGTGTTGGATTTCGGTGCTGCTAGATTTCGGTCTAGTCAATTTTCAGATAGGATTTTGGTGCTTGGGTTTTCAGTCCAGTCAGCCTTTTCGGAACTATTATTCCTTTAATTTCTTTTAATAATCAATTTTTGGTATATTTTCAAATATTTTTTCAAATGGAATCCAACAGTGTCAATTCGGATCTCGACTCAGTTATGGGTACGGTAACCCGTATTCCCAGGCTGATCAAAGCCGAAGGATTTACTGAATGGAAATATCGTTTTGAGCAATACATCAAAATGAAGGACATTAAGTTCTGGAGAAGTTACTTACGACCCCCCCATCAGAATTACAATGACTAGAGAAGGTGCTACCATTGACAAACCTGTGGAAGACTATTCCGACCTTGACTTTGAGAAGGTTGAACCTGATGAAATAGCTCTAGCAATACTTTCTATGGCTCTTTCACCAGAAATTGCTCAAGGATTCAGTGAGTACAAGTCTGCAAAAGCTCTCTGGGATGCATTGATTGATGTCTATGAGGGAAATGACGACATGAAGCAAAGCTTGCAGGACCTGCTTCGTCAGAGGTTCAATTTGTTTAACCATGTACTTGGAGAAACTCTTGAAGCTCAACTACAACGCTTCATTGCTCTAAATACCGAAATGACGACTGCTGGGTAATCTATCAAAGATTGAAGTCAATAAGAAGCTTCTGAACTCTCTTCCGAGAAGTTGGGATATGAATGTGACAGTCATTAAGAAGACTAAAGACTTGTCTAAGCTCTCTCTCTCTCTCTAAGATTATGGCCATCATCAAATCCTGTGACATGGACGATAAGCAAAGAGAGATTAATCATGCTACTTAATACCAATCTGCAAATCTTGGAGTCACTTCAAACAATGCCTTCTCAGCTCTTCCCACTCAAGTGCCAAATCAATAGGCTCCTTCCTCGTCAAGCATACCAATGGCTCCTCCAGCTTACTCAGAACCAGTCTCCACTGCCAACTCTGCTTCTCAAATTCCAGTTCTTCCCAAAGGAGCTGAAGAAAACTTAGGCATGATGGCTGGTCTTCTAAACTGCTACAATGCCCTTGTTGCTGGTGATCTGGTTCACCCATGATGGTGGAAGATCTTAATCAAGTTAATCCTGATGACTTGGAGGAAATGGACATCTCTTGGCATATAGCTATGGTTGTATTCAGGGCCAAAAGATTCACTCAAAGGACGGGCAGGAACAACTGGGTAAACAACAATGGTGACAGGAAGGTGGGTTTCATCAAAGCAAACCTTCGATGCTTCAACTGTAACGAGCCATGACACTTCGCTCGTGAATGTACAAAGCCCAGAATGGAGAACAACGAGAGAAATTTGGTTTCGGTTGGCAATAACCGTGATGTTGCTCCTTAACCACAGAATGCTAAAAGAGCCATCGTTGCTCAACAGTTTACATGGGAGAATCAGCTGCAGGATATGAATATCAACAGAGATGGTCGTGCTCACTTTGCTCAAATTGAAAGTGACTTGGATGTTGATGCAGCTGAGGAGCAAATGATGGATCTCCAATTCGCATTAATGGTTTCTGCTAATTCTGACACCACCCACTCCAGTGATGAGGTTAGTGAAGTGTCTTGCTCATCTAAATCTTGCATTTATACTATTGCTAAATATCGTGAACTGAATGAAAATCTTGTTAGGAAAATATTTAACCTTGAAAATCTTGTTCATAAACACAAAAAAAACCTGAAACCCTACAAGAAAAATTAGATGCTAAAACCTCAAGTTATCTCACAATTCAAGACGAACTTACCTTAAAAAACTGTTATCTCAATAGATTAACTGCTGAACTTGATACATTGAAATCAAAATTTCAGGAAACCAAATCTAATCTTAAGAAAATTTATGTATGAAGTGAGGTAGTTGAATCTATAATCGAACATCAAACTAAGTGGTCCAATATACACGTGAAGGACTTCCTTATAGTTCTGTTCCCCTTCCCTATAATAATAACTTTACTCCATCCCTGGAAACTGAAGAATCAGAAGAATGCTATCTTTCAAATTTTATTCAAAAGAACAAATTTGGCACCGTTAAGAATTCTGAAATGAAATCTACTGACGCTTCTACCTCATGTGCAGATAAATTAAAATTGAAGATTGATGACAAGGATGATTCACCTGCTTCTGTTTCTGATAATAACTGTTTAAAAACTGATATTTTTGTTCTTTCTAATGATGTTAAATTTGATGTTAAGACTTCTAATATTTTTGAAAAACCATGTGATGCTAGTTTTGAAAATTCTAGGAAAAAATCTTTGTTTAACAAAATTGTTTTATGCTTGTGTGTGTGTGGAAATAGACTGAACAACTTTGGACCTGGAGAAAATTCTAATATTCCTTTGAAAAGACAGACCTGTTTTAAGTGTGGAATTGCTGGTCACATAGCCAGAAATTGTCCCCGACACTTGTATGCATCTCAACATGAACAAGTTTGGCAGAAACGTGCCAAAAGAGAGATCTTATAAAAGAAAACCCTCTAGGTCATGTTCTCGAAACAAAAATAGTCATGACACACGTGCCAAAAATTAGACTACTTTGACCAAAAGGACCAGTTTTAGAAATGATCATGTTTTATTAAAAGTTGTAAAACCTCATTCATCTCAAGAATCAACTTCAGATAGTAGTTCTAATTCTAAATCTTCTACAAACATTCCCATCTGGTCTACGGATAAAAGGTTTAAATCAACTTATAGATGGGTTCCTAAAGGCAGCGTCCAAAAGTCTTGTGTTGTTTCTTCGTTATTTGATAAACGTGATATGAGCTTAGAATCAATTTCATGTATTGATAGTAAGGGTCAACCCAGTTTTCAGTATGGACTGGGTGCCTAAATCTAATTGATCCCTCAACTTGTGCAGGAACGGTTACGGAGGAATGTCATCAGACCATTGTATGTTGACAGTGGCTGTTCCAGGCAGATGACAGGCGACATGTCCCAATTGCACAACGTTGAAAATTTTAATGGTGGATGTGTTTGCTCTACGGGAGGTGAAAAGGGAAAGATCACACAAAAAGGAACTGTATCCAATGGCGTGTTGAAATTTGAGAATGTCAACTTTGTACCTGAACTCAAACACAGTTTGCTGAGCGTTTCTCAAATCTGTGACAAAGGTTTTTCCACCCATTTCACTAAGAAAGAATGTTTTAT
Organism: Cichorium intybus; assembly: GCA_023525715.1. Lineage (NCBI taxonomy): Eukaryota > Viridiplantae > Streptophyta > Magnoliopsida > Asterales > Asteraceae > Cichorium > Cichorium intybus. Next base: position 83,116,192 of record CM042014.1, on the reverse strand, counting down.
TCTCAAACCTGGCGTAGTCATCCCTGAATAGTGGATTCTTGTCTGATCAGAACGACAAAACAATGCTTACATCATCGACATGAATCTCAACACTCCAGAAAAAGTCACTTGCTTATTCTCGAAGGCTTCAGAACAAAATGCCATGTTGTGGCACCGACGTCTTGGTCATCCAAATGCGAAAAATCTGAATCGTCTTGCAAAGAATGATCTTGTCCAAGGGCTTCCTATCAAATATTTCATTACCTTCGAAAAATGTATTGCCTGTGCTCAAGGCAAACATCACCGAAAGCCGCACAAGCCCAAAATGATCAATTCCATTTATTCGCTTCTTCAGTTACTTCATATGGATCTGTTTGGCCCTGTTAATGTTCTCAGGATTAACTGAAGTTCTTATTGCTTAGTCATTATTGATGATTACTCACGTTTTACTTGGGTTTACTTCTTAAAAACAAAAGCGAAACTACAGTATTGGTCATGCAATTCATCACTCTTATCGAGTATCATATAAATCTGAAGACGGAGGCGATCAGATGCGACAATGGAACTGAGTTCAAGAATGTAGTTTTAAACAAGTTTTGTGCGATAAGGGAGTGCAGCGTCAGTACAGTGCTACTCATACACCTCAACAAAATGGTGTTTTGGAGCGCTGGAACAAAACTTTAATTGATGTTACGCGTACTATGCTATGCAATTCAAAATTACTAGTGATCTTTTGGGCTGAAGCAATCAACACAGCCTGTTATGTCCAGAATCGGGTCATTATCAACAAATATCAAATGAAGACTCCGTATGAGATTCTCTATGGCCGCAAACCCAATGTTTCACATTTCTGCACCTTTGGTTGTCCTTGCACTCTTCTTCATCTTAAAGCCACTCCGAAGTTCAACTCTAAAGCGGATGATTGCTACTTTGTGGGATATGCACATAAAACTGCATACCGGGTGTACAACTAGGTGACCAAGCAGATCGTAGAATCGTATGACGTGAGATGGCTAGAAGAAAATGAGACGGACGCTCGTGTTGGACCTGACTGGTTGTTTAACTATGTAGAATTGTTTAAACCTTTTTATGTTCCTTCCTATGATGTTTCTGGTACATAACCAGGCTCAAGTGGAATACGCAGAGATGATGAGATAGAAATTATCCCTGATCCTATCAAACCGTCAGTAATCCTTGAAGACCCTGTTTTAAATGACGGTGCATCTCCTGCTTCGACTATCATATCTGAAGATGCTCCTGCTGTTTCATCTCAAGTTGTTGTCGAACCTTCAGTTGTTGATTTAGCTCCTTCTCAAGAAGATGCTCTCAACTCTGATCCTGCTGCTATTCGACTCCACTCTAATGGATTCGCTCTTTCCCGAGAGAATTCCTGATGAGTATGTTGCAAGTACCTCTCACGACTTTAAAGATTCTGACAGAGGTGCTTCAGGATCAGGCAGTGTTGAGAACATAACCAATCTTCCAATCTCTACTGCTTCGCTCGAACATGTAGTGCCTTCAAGAATACAATAAGATCACCCAATTCATAACGTGATTGGTACTTTTGATGAAGGTGTTCAAACCAGAAGTCAAAGTGGTCCTGTCAACGGATGCCTCTATTCATGCTTTATCTCTTAAATAGAGCCGAAGAATGTCCAGATGACACTAAATGAACCAAGTTGGGTGGATGCTATGCATTAAGAGCTTAATCAATTCGAGAAGTTGAATGTCTGGCAACTGGTGGAACTACCCGAAGGCAAGAAACCTCTAGACACAAGGTGGGTATTTTGCAACAAGCAAGATGACTCAGGGGTTATTGTGCGAAACAAGGCACGTCTGGTGGTTCGTGGATTTCGTCAAATTGAAGGTCTTGATTATACCAAAGTGTATGCCCCAGTTGCACGATTAGAAACGATTCAGATCTTCCTCTCCTATGCCTCATACATGAACTTTACTGTATACCAAATAGATGTTAAGACTGTTTTCTTGTATGGTGAGGTGAAAGAAGAGATTTATGTTGATCAACCTCCTGGTTTCGTTAACTCCAAATTTCCGAATCACGTCTACAAGATGGATAAGGCTCTCTATGGTGTTCATCAAGCTCCCCGTGCCTGGTATGCAACATTGACGGATCATCTGTTGCAGCATGGTTACACTCGAGGCACCATTAATCAGACTCTGTTCATAAACCGTCAAAATGATGACCAAATTGTTGTCCAGATCTATGTGGACGACATTATCTTTGGTTCTACAAGTGAGACCTTATGTCATGAGTTTGAGCATGTGATGAAGAAACAATTCAAGATGAGTTCGTTGGGTGAGATGACAATGTTGCTTGGGTTGCAAGTTAAACAAAGCCTACAGGGTATTCTGCTTCACCAAGGCAAATATGTGGAGGATATTCTCGAGAAGTTTGAGTTCAAGGATGCAAAAGCTGCCAATACTCCGATGTCTGAGCGACCTCTGCTTTCTTTAGATCCTGATGGAGAACCAGTTGATCAGACGCATTATCGTTCTTTGATCGGTTCCCTAATGTATTTGACGGCAAGCAGACCCGATATACTCATTGCAGTCTGCCAGTGTGCTCGACATCAGGCTAATCCTTAAAACTCTCATTTAACTGCTGTCAAACGGATCTTTAGATACCTTAAAGGAAGACCTAAATTAGGTCTCTGGTATCCAAAGAACCTTGAATTTGATCTCTATGCATTTTCAGATAGCAATTATGGAGGTTGCGATATTGACAGAAAGTCCACCAGTGCTGGATGTCAATTCTTAGGAGACCGATTGATTTCCTGGAAATACAAGAAGCAGCAGATCGTGTCAACCTCTATAGCTGATGCTGAATATGTTGCTGCCTCGGCCTGCTGTTCTCAAGTCATCTGGATGTAACATCAACTCTTGGACTATGGTATGAACTTTCTTGACACCCCCATATTCTGCGACAATGAGGCGGCTATCCAAATTGTGAAAAACCCGGTCCAACATTCTAAGACTAAGCACATTCACATTAAAGTTCATTTTATTCGAGATTGCTACGAGCGAAAATTAATCCATTTGGAATCGGTCCACACAGATAACAATGTGGCGGACTTGTTCACAAAACCTTTTGCAAAAGCTTCGTTTAATGTGTTGGTCGAAGTGCTAAAATAATACGTTTTGATGACTGTTAAATCTGTTTCTGTATATTATTTTTATTTTCATTAAATTTGTTCATGATTTTACTTTATCTAATTCTTTCCCATGCACAAATTTAGGGGAGAAGAAAAACAAAACAAAATCAGAAAATATAAAAAAATAAAAAAAAATATGTCTTTCTGTTTTTGTCTTTAATTTTCAGAAAACTTAAAAATTTTAAAAATATGTTTTACTTTTATGTCTTTCCTTTATTTTAGAAAATTAATATTCTAAAAACTCTACCTACCGACGACACACCGAGTTATACCACTCACTGCTGAGGTAACACTTAAGTGCATATGATTCTTGCTATTACACCATAGTAAGTTTGAAGCACTCACAACCGTTTCTTAACCAAATCTAAAAGTTTCTTCTGCAACACAATCTTCTAGACACTTTGAGAGAAACCACTCAGAGTCGAGAGTTAAAAAGTCTGTGCCGATGGTAGATTGCATATCTTAATCTATCACACACACCAATCCATTCCTAACCACCTCTATCTTTCTGTTTCTAGAAATAGACGACTCACCATTTAAAACCAAGTGGTGATGATATTTCGAAACTCCATGTCAGTGACCTCTGCTACAACACCAATAGTAGATATGAGGAATCAACAACCATTCTTACCTACAAAGCTTCTAAATTCAAGAGTTGGATGACTTAGTGTAATAAACCATATAGTGATGACAATTCGAATGTCTAGCCGATGGGTATGTTTAGTAACCAAGACATATTACACACTCATACCACTCTTGACCCTATACTTTCTTCTAATTAAGATGTTCGTGACTCAATATGATCTTACCTCACATTGATAAAACATCGAAACTCTGGGTCAGTGATCATTTTTGTTTACCACAATAGCTGTGAGACCCCAACAACTTCACCGTATTCAAATTGGCACTCGGATGGTACACTCTGTAGAGTTTAGATACCATTGAACGTCTCGCCAAGAGCCAAGTCAACTTGTTGACTTGTCAACTGCATTGAGATCTTTGATCAAGGATATACAGGGGTCAAAATCAAAACAGCCATGAGTAGTTCTCCAATACTCAAACAATCGTAGTGCGTTCCCCCGGGTTCACACAGATACTGCAAGAAGTCTCATTCTGAGCGAAGGATGAATCCTTGAACAACTATGGTGATAGTTTGTAACTCTATGACCCACAGTACTTGCAGTCAAAGGATCGTATCGAGAAGCGCCAGTTAAAGTTGATGTTCAAGAATTTCGACATAATTTCCTATTCCATAGAAGGTGAAAGCTAAATTCAATGTGATAGGCTGCTTGAATTCCTCATCAGTCAGTTATGTTACTACACCTACAGCTTCATGTGATCAAGAATTGATGAAGAGTCAGCCTCTAGTCAAACTCAAGGTCAAATTAAAAGGCTGGATGTGCTGATTCCTTAGCTATGCAGAAGACTGGATCGCCCAATGATCTTACAAAGCTAAATCTGAAGACCGCTCAATCCAAAGTTGAAGTTGTTGCTGCAAATATGCTGAATTCTACCAACGTCTATTCTTATCACCTGCTAAGGGGGAGATTGTCATGTAAAGGGAGAGATCGTTGAAAAGTTCTGTAGTGTACAACTGATTCAAGTCCAAGACAGACCTCGAGAATAAATGAAAGCATTAAACCAAGGGGGAGATTGTTAGGATTTAATTTGTGGTTTAACCTTTACATATATATATGGTTTTATTTAGAAATAATGAACATTTTAAGGTCTGCTGGATGATTTCGGTCTGGGACTAAAATCCATTAGGTTTTCGGTCGTGATGATCGAAATCCTGGAGGATTTCGGTCAGGCCTTTTAGGATTTCGGTGAGGTGGGCTTAGGATTTCGGTCTGATCAGGTTATGTATATATATATATGTGTCGTGTGATTCCTTGTTGGGTTGGTTGTTTTGGAGCATAGAGCTAGTATAGAGAAATCATTGTGTTCTAGCAACCTTGAAGATCTTATGTACTAGACGATTTCTTAATAACATTGTGTGCATTGAAGATCGATTTGATTGTGTGTTTGATTAATTGATTGATACCTTTTTATATCTAGGATTCTTTTGGACCTACAAAAATTTTAAAAAGAAAAATAGAATAAAGAAAAGAAGAAAATCATTTTGGTATTTTTGAATTTTGATGGTACATCCAAAGTTTGAAAAGAAGCTCATTTAATTTTTGTAAAAGCTGATTTAGTGGTTGGATTCGGGGATGAGAGCTGATGATTCTAAGAAGTCCTAATTACACAATCATACTCGAGCATGAGGAAGTGGTCCTAGCTGGAATACGATACCTGAACCCAGTGTTTGTATTCCACCTTCGCATACTTAAAAAACTTTCTTAGGTAAGTTGTGATCTCAATGCACTACTTGGTACACACTTAGATGGCAACTCTCAATTCGAAGAGCATTGATCATTAGACTACAGTGATTCAGCATTAGGAATATGCGTTTTGAGTATCAATTACGAAAACCAAAAAATATCACTATTCCCCAGACAGAGTATTTGGACATTTTTCTAGGATAACAAGCCTTTGAGAATCATGCACTACTCCACCCTTGTCACTAAAGACGGTTTACTGAGATGTTCATACCCCAATCCGGTTATCAACTATGTTACAGGAGATCTAAATTATTGCATTGAAGACAGGGGGTAAGCCTTGAAATTCTCGTTTGGTACGAGGAATGGTGCAAAGTTTGAAGGGTATCTGAAGATAAACCAAATTTGAAAATTTTTGCTTGCACCTTGATTAATCATCACAGTTCCCCAGTTTTATTGTTTTGAATTCGTTTTGAAGCATTTTTGTCAACAGGATGATATTGCTTTCTTTTGCGTGCTGGGAACTGGCATGATAGCATTTGTCATTGGAAATTTAGATTATCCTTTGAGCTGAATGTGTGACCGAGTGTAAAGATCATTCTCATTTTCATGAATTGTCAGATGTAATATACCAAGCAAGATTTGAGACTTAGGATCCTGAAAAGAACAAGTCTTTTTGATTAGTTATGTAATGAAGCGAAGGGAAGAACCATCGGGTGCATATAAGGTATGACAGTAGATAAACACCCAGTCATGTTCGAAGGATGGTCATATAAGAAGGTCTTTAACCATGACCAGTTCATCCGAAATTTTACCATTGTTGCAAGTCGAGTCCCAGATATCCCTTAGTGCAATGGGACATGTATTCACAGACCCTAAAATCAACGTTTTGTCCTTTAAGATATAATTGTCGATTTTGTAAATCAATATTCGGATGAGAGAAATAAGAATGTCTTAGCACAGATTTCAAATAAGAAAAAAACTTGAACAGAAGGGAACCAAAGCTTCATATATGAATAGTAACACATTTTGAAGAAAATTTTAATAGAAAGAGACTATGTTCTGTCATTTGAAAAACATGATTTGAATTGAGCCGAGGGTTCGGTCAGGAACAGTGAAAAGTTCCCTTCTGATAAAAAAATATTTCCTAATTTTAGAATTGCAATAAAAGAAAGAAAAAACATAAATAAATAAAAAAATTGCAATAACAAAGTATACAGGGTTAGAGACACTTAGTAGATTATGATTGTGGCACTGCTGATGACTCAAGTATGCCTAGCCCATGGATGATTCGTGTAAAGGCTTTCTCATCAAGAGCTTCTGTAAAGATGTCTGCTAACTGATCATTTGTATGGACGAAGTGAACCTCAACATTTCCCTCCTCTACATGATTTTTGATGAAATGATAGCATAGAGAAATATGTTTGGTCTTCGAGTGTTGGATTGGATTGTGACAAATGTGTATAGCACTCTGAGAGTCATAGAAGAGTGGGATTCTTCGCATATGAATGGCATAGTCACGAAGCTGGCTTTGAATCCATATCATCTGGGAAGTGCAAGCAGTAGCAGCAATGTACTCAGCTTCGGCTGTGGAGATTAAAACGCATGTTTGCTTTTTGGATTGCCAACTTATAAGCTTGCCATCGAGAAACTGGCATCCACCCAAAGTGCTCTTACGGTCTAGGGCACATCCTCCAAGATCAGCATCAGAATAGGCTTGAAGAAAGAAGCCTGAATTGGCAAGGTACCATAATCCAAGAGAAGGTGTGCGATGGAGATATCGGAAGATCATCTTGACAGCAGCCAAGTGAGGTTCTCTTGGATTCACTTGGTATCTCGCACAGTTTCATACAAAAAACATGATGTCGGGTCGACTTGCAGTCAGATAGAGTAATGATCCGATCATGCTCCTGTATACCTTCTGATCAACTGCTGGTTTGTCAAGCGAAGGATAGAGTCGTGTGCCAGCAGCCATGGGAACCTTCGCATTTGAGCAAATTTCCATTCCAAATTTCTTTAGAAGGCTTCTTGTGTATTTTTCTTGATTGATAAAAATACCTTCTGGAGTTTGCTTAACTTGCAATCCGAGAAAGAAGTTGATCTTCCCCATCATGCTCAATTGAAATTTACTTTTCATTAGAGTTTCGAATTCTTTTGAAAGTATAGGATCTGTTGAACCCAAGATGATACTGACACGCCTAAGTCGTTATGCAGTCAAAAATAAGAAAAATACCTCAATGACTCACTAGTATAGCGGTAGCAAGGGTCGATACACGGGAGTTTGGTGGTCAAGATAGGACGATAGCTTACCAACTGTAGTGCCAGAGGGACTAGTTCTACTTTTCTAAAAACCAACTAAAAACACAATTCCAAAACTTTTCCAAAAACTAAATCAGGCATGAACTAAACTAAATCAATCCAAAGCCTAAACTAAGATTACTTACTGGAATCAGAAATTAAGTTCAAAGTCCAAAAGCAAATAAACAAACCAACCAAACCAAACAAGCATCCAAAAACAATTAATACTAAAAAGTGCAATAAAACCATAAACTGAATGATTACTTCAATAGAAAACCAAAACAAGAGATCCAAGGTACTGAAATCCGAAAATAACAAACCTAAAGGCTAATCTGAGCAATCCAGAAACAATAGACTAAAGGCTAAACTAAACTAAAGAACATTAAACTAAAAGTGAAACAAAAAAATACCAAGAGTGTTGTTGAAATTCCGTATCCTTGAGTCAAAGAAGCCTTAAGTCCACCTTAGGGGTCGTTCTTCGCCTTTGATTTCGACCTAATGACCTCTATTTATACTTGAAAAATCCATCGATCCGCGGCACGCAAGGCATGAGTCCGCATCGTGCGTGTTGCCTTATCCCCGTTTTTTCGCTATTTGAATTTGCTGACCCTTGACGTGGCGCGACACACATACTTCTTTCCTACGACGCGCGTATGAATTCGACTGAAATGGCTTTGATCCAAACTTCTTTCATTTTGTCCACTTTTAGTCCCTGTTTTCAAAATTTTCTTGCACACAAGCACTAGCACAAAAAGTGAGAAATACCAATACAACTATGATATAAATGTTGTATTAGGTGTCTAAGCCATGACTAATAATTAGTATTTATCTAATTAATGGTAGCATAGTCCATTTGGGTTGCCCTCATAGCTGGAGGTTTGGTAGAAAATTCGGTAGAGAGAAATATTGATTTATTATGTGATTAATAAATCAATAGAATTAAATATATAGTTTATTAATATATTAAAGTGATAATATATTAATTAGAAACTATATTAATTAATTAGAAATTAATCTGAAATTAATTGGATTTAATTTGGTGATTAATTTAATTAATTAAAGGTGCAGGGACTGAAACTGTAATTATTCAATAGTTGAGTAATATATATATTTTGATTTTAATATATAAGGATAAATAGGAGTTTGAATTGTAAGATAAAAGGTTTATCTTATTTGAATTCAAAAGGGTTTATCTTTAAGGCTTATCAACTGGTCACCTGGAAACTATAAATAGGGGTCCTGGGGAACCCTTATTCTATGCCATTTTTATATACCCTAACTCTCTGGAATTTTCGATCCATATACCTCAGCTCCCTGGGTGTGACTTCACTTGAGGCAGGATTATTTTGCTGCTTTGCTTCCAAGAAACTTAAGGTTGGTTTTCTATTTTAATCTTTAGTTATTTTATTGGCTTCTAGGAGCTTGTTATATGTTCAATAGTAGAAAACATAGATCCTCATAGGTTGCATGTGAACTTAGGTTATTTAGTTCATGGTATGTAGAATACCTTTCAGTGGTATCAAAGCCTGTTCTTGTTTTCTTGTTGAATAGTTATAACTGTTTTAGGGTTTAAAGCTGATAAACCCCAATTATATGTTGGATTGATTTCTAGGATTAGGGTTTTTGAAACCCTAATCCCCCCCCCTTAGTATTTTCGATTTTGGTATTAGGGTTTTAGGAGGTTTTCTATTTTTGGTAACTTTAATTGGTTAATTAAATGGATAACCTTAAACCCATTGTTTGAATTCGAAAATTAGGGGTTTAAGATAGGTTTAAAATTAATTTGATTAATTTGGTAAAACCTATCTACATTTGAATTAATTTAATTAATTGTTAATTAAAAGATAATTTAAAGGATTTAATTTAATTTAAACTATCAAAAATTAAATCCTAAAATATTTTAAAAGGTTTAAAATATCAAGATTTAATTAATTTAATTAATTGTTAATTAAAAGATGATTAAATCGATTTATTAAAGGTTTAATTTAATTATAAATTTAATAGTTAAATTCAAAAAATTAAAAGATAAACCTTGAATATTTTAAAGGGTTTTAAAATATATCTTATATATGTTATTAAAAGTTAATTCTATATGTATAAGATAAATTGGTTAGTCAAATCAATAGTAGACCTCATTCACGAAGCTGGTCTATAAAGTGGGTATAAGGACACTGCCTATAAAATGGCGGTCTAATGGGTGAACACTCTCACCCACTGCTCGCCTGATCAATGGAGGGTCGTTAGCCGAATGGGTTTGATAGGACCGCTACATCATTAAAAGTATAATGATCAATGTACTAGAACACTTTACAAAATTCCAATATAGTTACTTTAGGAAAAATGTGAATTTGATGCTAATCCATGAAATTGCACATTGCACTTATGAAACGTTGGTGGAGCGTGTGTGGTTTACCGGCACACCAATGGGGGTTCATAAAGAGTGGCAATGGGTTTCTCGGATGTTATCATTGTTGATGGAGCATGTGTGGTTTACCGGCACATCAATTTGAGATGATAATAGACCCCGAGAGTACCAAGCTAATTTGCATGGTTATTCACACCCGGTTTGTGATCCTCGACATCCCAGTCACAAACGGTGGGGCATATCCGAGATTAAACATGTTATTGAACAGTTCAATAAATCTCAAAAGAAACTAGGAATTCCATTATAATAAGATTATTTTCCACGGTGGAATTGGCTGAATTGTCATTCGCCTACCTTTATAAAATTTGCAAATAGAGTACGACATCCCTCTTCTATGTTGTAAATTGTTATAGTTGGATCCTAGCCTTATTTTATATTGGGTTATTATAAGGACCGACAAGTATCTATTTAAACTTACCTTCTTTTATAGATGTCTTCTGCTGATCAATCCGCCTCCCACTCTAACTCCAGCAATGTCACTTTTATCTTGTCATTGTGCTCCAAAGTGACGTTGGACGACACTAACTGCAATGACTGGATCCGTAACATCAAGATGGCTCTTAGGTTTGAACATAAAGAGTATGTTCTGGAAACCGAGCTAGTTGACATTGTCCCTGATACTGCTACTCCTAAGGAACTTACCTCGTACCAAAAACATTCTGATGATGCAACCAAAGTGGCCTGCATCATGATCGCCACAATGAACCTTGAATTGCAAAGGATATATGATGACTACTGGCCCTACGAGATGCACAAAGAGCTTGCAGAAAAGTTTCGCAAGCAAGAGCGCATCAAGAGGCGTGAGGTAGTAAAAGCCTTCACCAACGGCAAGCCTAGGGATGGAGAGTCCATCTGCAGCCACATGCAAAGAATGCAAGGATATGTGGAAAGGCTTAGGAAGCTTGAGATGCCAGTCTATGAGGATTTAGCTGTAGACATAGTGCTGAATTCTTTACCAAGTTCATATGACCGGTTCACGCTGGCGTATCATTAGAACAATTCTCAGGCCACATTGGCTGAACTGCATCGCATGCTTAGGACTGCTGAAGACGGGATGAAGGGTAAAAGTGTACCCTCGGTTAATCAGCCCATCTTAGCCTTTGGAAGCGGCAAAGGAAAGAAACGGAAGGGCCCTCCTAAACAAAATTGGAGGGAAAAGGTTCAGGTCGGATCATCCAGCAATGGCTTGAGAACCAAGTCTTCCCATATTCCTTGTGTGGCCAACCCCAATGAAGCCGACTGTTTCTATTGCAAATAGAAGGGCCATTGGAAGAGAAGCTGCCCCAAATACTTGCAGGACGTCAAGGATGGGAAAGTAAAGCCGTCGACAGCATGTATATACACTATCTCTAAAAATTCACCATCTTCTAATTCTTGGGTCCTTGATATAGGATGTGGTTTTCACATTTGTTCTGATCTGCAGGGCCTAAAGGAAAGTAGGGAGGTGGAGCACGGTAGACTGAACCTGATCATGGGCAATAGGAGATCGTCCCTGTTACCAAGATCGATGTATATAGTTTAGTGCTTAGTAGTGATGTTAGCTTAGAGTTGTTTAATTGTTGCTATTTGCCAGAAATGGCAAGAAACATTATTTCATTTCACGCATTATTCAGACAAGAATTTCAATTTTCATTTGATAATAAAATTGGTTCAATTTCTGTTTTCAAAAATGGTATTTTGATTTTTACTGCTTATCCTTGTGATGGTGTATATGAAACTGTTGAATGTGTTGACAATTTAGGACATAGTGTAAATTATATTGATTCTACTAGTGGTGTAGAAAAGGCGTGCCTGTGGCATAGTCGTCTTGGGCACATCAGCAAGAAACGCATTGCCCAACTCCAAAAGGATGGAGTGTTGGAATCATTCGACCTCAAGTCGGAAGATGTATGCGAATCTTGTCTGTTGGTCAAGATGATTAAATCACCTTTCAAAGGGTCTTTTGAAAGAGGTGAGGGTCTGCTGGACATCATTCACACGGATGTTTGTGGTCCATTCAGATCAACCACAAAGGATGGCACGCGGTTCTACGTGACCTTTACTGACGATTTTAGTAGATACGGTTATATCTACTTAATCGAGCACAAATCAGAAACCTTTGAAAAGTTCAAAGAGTTTAAGAACGAAGAAGATATTCAATTAGGCAGGAAGATAAAGATGCTCAGGTCCGACAGAGGCGTAGAGTATCTTAGTATCGAGTTCCTAGACTATCTAAAGGAATGCGGAATAGTTTTGCAGTTGACACCTCCCAGAACACCACAGTTGAATGGTGTTGCCGAGAGGCGTAACTGAACCCTATTAGACATGGTTCGTACCATGATGAGTCGAGCTTCACTTCCCATTCACTTCTGGGGGTATGCCATAGAGACTGCCGCCCATATCCTCAATTTTGTCCCAAGTAAGAAGGTTGCAAAAACACCTCATGAGATGTGGACAGGGAAGGTTCCCTCGTTGGCACCTATCAAAGTCTGGGTTGTGAGGCTTTCGTTAGACGAGAGACTCAATTCAAACTCCTAGAAAGAAGCGAAATGTGTTTCTTCATTGCTTACCCGAAACAGTCCTTTGGATATCTATTCTTCAGACTGAGCAAGGACGTGGTCTTTGTAGCTAGACGAGCGGTCTTTCGAGAGAGAGAGAGCTCATATTCAAAGAGGACAGTGGGAGCACCATTAATCTTCAAGAAATTCAAGAGTCATCAGATGACGCGACCTTAGGAGAAACTAGCAACCAACATGAGGAAGAAGTTCCTGTTGGTCCGACTGATGTGTCCTTGTGTCCTTACCTCTTAGGCGCTCCAGTAGAGTTAGCATGCCTCCCGAGTTTTATGGTTTCCATATAACTACGGATGGAGACACGTTTGTCAGTGATAGGACACTGATAAATTTGGATGAGCCAGCTAACTACCAGGAAGCAGTGGCGGGTCCTGAGTCTGCCAAGTGGAAATAGGCAATGGATAGCGAGATCAAGTCCATGTATGACAATCAAGTTTGGAACTTGGTTGACAACGTACCGGGTCGAAAGACAGTCGGGTGCATGTGGATCTTCAAGAAGAAGATAGACATGGACGGAAAGGTACACACTTTCAAGGCAAGACTGGTTGTGAAGGGCTTTACTTAAACCCCAGGGGTTGACTATGATGAGACCTTCTCACCAGTAGCCAAGATAAAGTCTATTAGGATAATGCTGGCCATAGCTGCATTTCATGACTATGAAATTTGGCAGATGGACGTCAAAACCGCTTTCCTTAATGGGAAGTTGACTGAGGATGTTTACATGAATAAGCCAGAGGGTTTTGTCGATGCAAAGTATCCCAATAAGGTGTGTAAGCTTGAGAGATCGATCTACGGATTGAAACAAGCTTCTTGCAGCTAGAATCTTTGCTTCCATGAGAAAGTCAAAGAGTTTGGCTTCTCTAGGAGCGAGGTTGAGTCCTGCGTATATGTCAAGGCTAGTGGGAGTATAGTCACCTTTCTGGTGTTGTATGCTGATGACAAACTGTTCATGGGAAACGACATTCCAACCTTGCAAGATGTCAAGTCTTGGCTTGGGAAGTGTTTTGCCATGAACGACCTAAGAGAGGCTGCCTATATTCTCGGGATAAGAATATTGACAGATAGGAAGAAGAGACGAATTTGACTTAGTCAGGGTACATACTTGGAAAAGGTACTGAAAAGGTTTAGTATGGAAAATTCCAAGAAGGGAGAGCTACCTGTCCAAAGTAATGCAAAATTGAGTAAGTCTCAAAGTCCGAGTACAGACGAGGAGATAGCTGACATGAGTCGGGTACCTTACGCTTCGGCTGTGGGGTCGATCATGTACGCTATGACGTATACTCGCCCTGACGTGGCCTTTGCTTTGAGCATGGTCAGTCGGTACCAGGGAAATCCTGGAAGGGCGCATTGGATAGCTATCAAAAATATACTCAAGTATCTGCGAAGGACAAAGAACATGGTGTTAGTCCTTGGTGGCAGTGATACTTTGAGAGTTGAAGGATATACAGATGCCAGCTTTCAGACGGATAGAGACAATGGTCGGTCTCAGTCGGGTTGGGTATTCCTATTGAATGAGGGAGTAGTTACTTGGAAAAGTTCCAAACAGCAGACAGTGGCTGATTCCACGTGCGAATCAGAGTACGTAGCGGCAAGTGAAGCATCAAAGGAAGCGGCTTGGCTGAAGAACTTTATCGGTGACCTTGGAGTAGTCCCGAGTATTCAGTAGCCCATGGAACTGTATCGGTGACCTTGGAGTAGTCCCAAGTATTCAGTAGCCCATGGAAAGTCCAGGCATATCGACAGAAAGTACCACTACATCAGACATAGAGTAGAAGAAGGTCACCTCCTTGTAAAAAGGGTATCATCAAAAGATAATCCTGCAGATCCCTTGACAAACACTTTGAGTAGGATTAAGCATAATCAGCATGCTAGGAGCATTGTATTAAGAGATGATATAAGTTATTGTAATTAGATAGGTTTTTGAAACTTGTAACAATGTAATTGTATTTGACTTTTGTGATTTAATAATGGAGATTTATTAATGAGTAATTGTTTACTACTTTTGTCAATACTTTGTCATTGTGTTTCATTTTGCATGTTTACTTCCTGAATAATTGGATTATTCAAATGTCCACAGTCGCTCATACTCTTAGGGAGTAAGTATGAAATAAGACTGTCATGAATTGGTTTGTAGATTTTCTAAGGAGTTAGACATTGCAATAAGATTGCTACAACATTCATGAGTACTTGGAAATGGAGATTTGAGTATTGGATAAACCCGCGCTCAATGGATTGCTTCATGGATTATATCACGATCAATATTGAGACGATAACATCTTTTGATCTTTAACCTAAGATATATGAGTTATGATTTACTAGGCGGTTATTCGTTGATAATACGAAAATGCATCTGTAAATCGGTGCTATAAAACGTGTTATTTTGAGTAATTTGTCTGGTAAAAGACATAAGTATATGAGTCAAAGCTTATTCGTCCATTGACCCTAACGGAGAACAGATATCTGTAGGCCTCTCGATGAATTTGAAATTGACTAAAAGGGTTGGCCAACCAGGACTAAATTGACTTGGTCAATTAGCAGTCTAAGAGTTATATGCAAATCGGAAATTGAGAAACAGTAAATCAGACCAGGATTGATTATAATCCATGTCTTGAGTCTGAAAATATCTTGTTGGACGGAGCATCATCTGATCACTTATCTATGGACAGAACTGACTGGGTCAGAGTTTTGCAGCAGTTTCTAGGAAGCTTAAGATGCTAGTTAATTAGAGGTTAAATTGGTAATTATAGTCATACACTTATCCAAGTGGGAGACTGTTGGATTAGGTGTCTAAGCCATGACTAATAATTAGTATTTATCTAATTAATGGTAGCATAGTCCATTTGGGTTGCCCTCATAGCTGGAGGTTTGGTAGAAAATTCGGTAGAGAGAAAGATTGATTTATTATGCGATTAATAAATAAATAGAATTAAATATATGGTTTATTAATATATTAAAGTGATAATATATTAATTAGAAACTATATTAATTAATTAGAAATTAATTTGGAATTAATTGGATTTAATTTGGTGATTAATTTAATTAATTAAAGGTGCATGAACTGAAACTGTAATTATTCAAAAGTTGAGTAAGTGGCAGTAAGAGTGACCAGTGGAAATCGATTTATATATATAGTAATATATATATATTTCGATTTTAATATATAAGGATAAATAGGAGTTTGAATTGTAAGATAAAAGGTTTAACTTATTTGAATTCAAAAGGGTTTATCTTTAAGGATTATCAACTGGTCATCTGGAAACTATAAATAGGGGTCCTGGAGAACCCTTATTCTGCGTCATTTTTATATACCCTAACTCTCTAGAATTTTCGATCCATATACCTCAGCTCCCTGGGTGTGACTTCACTTGAGGCAGGATTATTTTGCTGCTTTGCTTCCAAGAAACTTAAGGTTGGTTTTCTATTTTAATCTTTAGTTTTTTTTATTAGCCTCTAGGAGCTTGTTATATGTTCAATAGTAGAAAACATAGATCCTCATAGGTTGCATGTGAACTTAGGTTATTTAGTTCATGGTTTTCAGAAAACCTTTGGATAAATTCACCAAGAATAGTGTCTAACAACGACTAAAATACTTGTTATTGATAGGCATTGTCAGATATCATCCACGTAGATTTGAACTAGCATGAAATGAGAACCAACTTTCCTTCGGAACAGGGTGGGGTCAACAGATCCTTGTTTGAAGTTTGATTGTTTTAAAAACCGAGTTAAAGTTTCATACCAGGCTCGTGGTGCTTGCTTTAACCCATCGACTGCCTTGTCAAGAATATAACAGTGATCAGGGAACTTTTCATTTATAAAACCAGGTGGTTGTTCCACATACACTGTTTCCTCGAGTTCTTCGTTTAAAAAAGCACATTTGACATCCATTTGATAGACATCAATGTTTTTATGGGCAGCAAATGCCAGAAATATTCGGATGGACTCGAGTCTGGCAACAGGAGCGAAACTCTCATCATAATCGATTCCCTCCTGTTGACAATACCCTTTAACAACAAGTCTAGCTTTGTTTCGTATAATGTTACTTTCAGTGTCAAGTTTATTTCGAAAAACCCATTTGAGACCTACTACAGAGGAGTTAGCTGGTTTAGGAATTAAACACCAAACTTTGTTTCTTTCAAATTCGGCTAACTCACTCTGCATGGCCTCAACCCAATCTGAGTGTTGAAAAGAATCTTTCACGTTTTCAGGTTCAACTTTGGAAATAAAAACATTAAACATGCAAAAGTCTGATCTTTTGTTTAGTTCTTTCTGCTTTTCTCTTAATTGTGAGCGAGTAAGTACCTTTTCACCTGTATTACCAATTACATGTGTCTTTGGATGGTCACGGGTCCATTGCTCAAGGGGTGGATAAGCTGGATCGTATTCAGGTAGCATTTCACCATGCATTTCTTCTGTATCAGATGGATAATCCGAAGTTGACAGGTTGTCTTCCTTTGGAGTATCAGAAGTTGGTTGCTCCCTCTCAACTGGAGCAGATTGATCATTCAATGAAGTACTTGCTGGCTCCCCCTCGATTGGAGCAGGTGTTTCCTCAGAAGAGGTATTTGATGGCTCCCCCTCAACCGAAGGATCATTTGTGTTTGTTGACTGATGCTCCCCCTTCAACCGAAGGAGTCTTTTCCATTATAGATTCAACAGTTGGTTGATCATCATTTAGCTTGTTGATTTCGGGTGTGTTGTTATCCTTTGTATTGGATTCAGCATCAATTTCTCAATCAGGACTGTCAAACAAAAACGAAAAATCAAGTTTAAATGAGTCAAGAGGAATCACTTCGGTTGGAGAGTTTAGAAAGATAGATGATCTAGGAAAGATGGTTGCGGATTTTTTTATGTGATGATCGTCGAAGGTCAGATTGAACGTTTCTTCTATCTTCCTGGATGTGTTGTTGAGAACACGATATGCTTTAGCTGAGTGTGAGTAGCTCAGAAAGACACCATCATCAGACTTGGATGCAAACTTTGTTGAGCCTTCTTTTAGTTTCCTGATGAAACATCTGCATCCGAAGACATGGAAAATTTTTACATTGGGTTTCCTCTTGTTGATGACTTCATATGGTGTGATATCGCATCGTCGATGTATGAAAGAGCAGTTTTTTGTAAAGCATACAGTGGCCATGGCTTCGGCCCAGAAATACATCAGTAGATTAGCATAATCAAGCATTGTTCTGGCCGCCTCACACAGAGATCTGTTCCTTTGTTCAACAACTCCATTTTGTTGTGGAGTGTAAGGGGCAGAGAAGTTGTGAGTGACCCCTTTCTCTTTTAGGAAGGAGTCTATGGTATGGTTCTTGAATTTTGTGTCGTTGTCACTTCGGATCGCTCTTACAGGTTTCTTGAGATGAAGTTCAATATGCTTGATGAAGTGATGAGCTCAGCAGGAGTATCCGATTTTTATCGTAGGAGGATTACCCATGTGAACCTTGACGAGTCGTCTACTATCACCAGGATATACTTCTTGCCACTAAGAGACTCGACTGTGGATGGATCACATAGATCAATATGAAGTAACTCGAGTGGTTCACTGATCTTTGAGTCTATGGTTATCGGATGGGCTTGACGTTTTTGTTTCCCATGTTCACAGGAAGCGCAAAGTGTGTTGTTATTAAATTTCAGTGCTGGCATCCCACGAACTAGATCAAGAGCAATGAGTTTGTTGATATTCTTGAAGTTCAAGTGGGATAATCTTCTGTCCCACAACCAGCTAAGATCCGAAGGTGCCTTTGAAAGCAGGCAAATCGAAGGTGCCCGAACGATAGACAATGGATACATTTCACCCTTCCTTTTGGACTTGAGCAGAATTTCTTTGGATCCCTTCTTTCTATTGACACTTCAAGCTTCATCGAATTTTACTTTTAACCCAGTTCCCACACAAAGTTGGGAAACACTGACTAGATTGTGCTTAAGACCTTTTACGTATGCGACTCGATTGATAGTGAATGTTTCGTTTGTTATCTTCCTATATCCTTTAATGGGGCAAGTCTCGTTATTCCCAAACTTCACATCACCTCCGTCATCCAAGCTTCTAAAATCCCCAAATATTCGATTCTCCCTGTCATGTGTCTTGAGCAGCCACTATTAATGTCTCATTCCTTATCATATTGCTCATCCCTTAACACCTACAAATCAGAGAAAATGTTCAGGTACCCAACATGGTTTGGGTCTTCTAGGGTAAGTATTCGTATCATGGATCCATGATTCAACCAAATCATCCTTTTTGGTTACTGATCTAGAAGCAATTTGAGAAATAAGAGATGATTCAGATGTGTGCTCTAGAATGACTTTTGATATCCATTTCAAAATTTTCTTCGGTTTTTGTTCTTTGGGTTTAACAGTTTGTGAATTTGTTTGTTTGACAGGAACCCACCTTTCCTTTGAAATGGAAGTCTTTCCAGACGAACAGCTACATTGAGTAGATTCGTAGAGAAATTCTTCGTAGGCCAATTTGAAATCTTGTATGGTTAAGTTTCTATCTTTGAAAAGATCCATGTTTTTGTCTAACCATACATGAAACGTGTCGACCAGGTTGCTTCCCTTAGTGAAATTTTTCTTTGTAAAATTTTCAAAATTTGGTTGCAGCAGATAGATTTGTTTGGTTCGAAAACAACCTTTTGATTTAAATGCGAAGATTTCTTGACATTGGAAGCTTGTTGTTGATTTCGAAATTCCTTCTTATTATTTTGAGAATCATGATAATTTCTTCTTCGTCTGTCATTGTAAAATCGTTTATGTTTTACGAAAGACGGTGTTTCACCATATTCTCTTCTAACATTTGAAAATTTTTGAGTATTACGTCTGAAGGAGTTCTTTAACTGATGCATTTCCTGTTTTCTAATGTTAATTTTGACCTCCATATTTTCATTTAAATTGTTATGGAACATTTTATCAGTTGAGAAGAACCCTTCGGGTGTAACAGTCGCATTGTCTTGTTTCATGATTGAGAGCAAGTCACTACTCTCCTCAAGATTTACCCCTTGTTTAATAAAAACCATGTTTTTAAAGTTAGAAACCTTAGGATACGTGCATGAAAGTTGTACAAACTTTTTGGTTTGATTGCCTGAGTGTTTTGTAAAATCAACCAAAGTATCAAGAACATGGATGGACCGAGATTCATCATCCGAAGTATCCTTTGTAACCTCAGAAGAGCATCTTTGAAAATTGTTTGAAGTATTTTTGCTCTCTTTGGTTGCACAAGATTCATTTTTAGTTGAGGAACAGACTGAAGAGGATTGTTGTTGGGATAAATCAATGCAGTCTATTTCCTCAATATCAGAATCAGAATCATAAGAGTCATTTTGACAAACATTATCATTCGAAGCTTGTTCATTCACATTAATATTCACAGAAGCATATTTATTAACTAGAGGAATGGTGGGTAAAGTGTTATCAATTACTTTTAGAAGATCATTTGAGCTTAAGATTTTTCAAAAGGCATAATTCCATGAGCATAAGTATTGTTTGGAATATCAGCAGATTACACAATGGATTCGCATTCATATGACATTAAATCAACTTCTTGTAACTTAAACTCAAGAAATGGTAAAAGCTTTTTATGATGATCTATTCGTAACAAACTCTTATCTAAAGCACCACGCACTCCTTCTAGTTTTCCCTTAAGCGAAGTTACTTCATCCCTTGCCTGACACGCATCACTATTTAATTAAACAAGTAGTTGATTCATATGCAGACAGTCAGAAGTAATTTCGTTAAGATCTTTTATAAAATATTCTTTTGGAACATTAAAGTTTTGAAGCAAGAGCGATACCTGTTCTGGGATGGTAAGGCGAGAGTTTGATGGTGAGGTGGATCCTTGTGCCATGAGACAGAGACCAGTAATGTTGCTTTCTTCTTCATTGTCTGACCCATGCATCATCTTCGGACCATATGCTGCAACCAGTATGTGCAGCAAACATTGCACCATGTGTGGGTCTTCGGATTTCATCATCATCCGAACTAGATGACCAGATCTGATAGGTGCCATCTCCTCCCTTAGGAGCCACAAGAGAAAGACTATGTGTCTTCGCACGAATTTCTTCCAGTTTTTTCGCATAGTAAGCCTCATCCTTGACTCTTTCTTTCTTCTCGTTCGCCTTTTTCAACATGCAATCTTTGGCCAGATGGTTTTTCCTAAAACAGTAATTGCAATCGTACCTTGAATCTCCTAGCAACTTCTTTTCTGGTTGAGAAATTGTTTCAGACTTCGGTTTATTGGCAAAATCAACAGGTTTCATTGGCTGCTGCCCACTGTTGAAGCTTCGGTTAAAGGTCGGTTTGTTCTGAGGCCTTTTCTGGAAGTCTCGATTATTGTTTGAGTATAAGGCCTTTGTTTCACCTTCTTCATCATCTTCGCCTTCATCATCAGCATAGGAAACTTCTTCGGATTTAGTTTTCGAGACAAAAGCTAGAGAACTAGCATTCGGTTGATCACATGTTGAGTCTAGAACATCATACTCGTAGGATTTAAGCAGATTGTAGAGTTCTCCAATGAGTAAGAGTTAATTCGTTCATGGGCTTGCACCATCATAGTGATCTGTTTCCATTCTCTTCGCAGACATTGCATGAACCTGAAGTTTGTTTCATGCGAAGTCTTGGAAACACCATACTTTTCCAGTTCATAGACCACATCATTGAAACCTTCAAAGGTCTGGTCTATCTTCTCATTCTCTAATTGTTTGAAGTTACAGAAATCAACAAGAATGTTGTTAACGATACTCTTTTTTATAACATCATTACCTTCATATCGCATCTTCAGTTTATCACAGATTTCTTTTGCAGATTTGGATCCTCGGATCAGGTTGAAGGCGACAGGAGGTTGACCACTCTTTAATTCGCGCATACATCGCTTGTCATTCTCGATCAACTTCTTATTAGCAGCGATGGTGGCTTCACTAGATTTGGCGGCAAATCTAGTCGGGACATTGACATTGAAATGACCATCTTTAATCGATCACATGAGGTCTTCATCAATTCCAGAAAGATGATCTTCCATACAATCAACCCACTGATCGTAAAATTCAGGAATTAACATAGGAGCTTTGTTGCTGGAACCGAACAAAGCCGCGTAGTTCCTCATTGCGTTGTTCGCGTCATGAGCCATTGAAGTTATTGGATCGTTGCAGAAAATTGACCAAGATCTGGTCTTTGAAACACGGAAGAATGGATCCAAGAACAATTTGGAACCACGAATCAAAGAATGTATTCAGAACTCGGTAAAAGATCGGCAAAACAACCGGCCCTGATACCACTTGTAAGAATAAAACACGAATAAAGCAAATAACTTTGAACAATAAGTTTGAATATTCAACTAGTCAAATTATTTAATTCACTGTAAAGGGATAGTGCTCCAAATCAAAAGATGAGCAACTATTGACGACACCTAGTAATATCAAGTATTTTAGTCGTCGTTGAGTCCTATTCTGAGTGAATTATATCTCGTAAATTGTTATATTACTCATTATTCGTGTCTAGTGCTTGTGTGTGAAATATGATAAAAACAGGGGTTAAATGCGTATGAAATGAAGAAGTTTGGAATGAAGTCTATTCTCAGACGAAAAGACACGCATGCCGCAGACAAAAGAGCACGCGCGTCGCGAAAAGTCAATGATGGGATAACGAGTTTGACATTCAAACATCGATTATCGGGGTTAGAGATAAGGTCGCTGCGCGGTTTTCACCTATACGCGCCGCGACGAGTCAAATTTTGTAACTATAAATAGAGGCATCTAGTTCGTGTTTCGGGAGCAAAAACCTGACCTAAGAGTGGAACCTAGGATTCTTCGACTCGTGGTTTCAGATTTCAGTGATTAGAAGTTGATCTTTCCATAGTTTAGTTTATTTTTCGTATTTTTCGGTTTTCTTTATCGCTCGTTTCCAACGGTTCTGGATTGTAGAACTCGCTGGAACGTGTTGGGTTCTGGATTATTCCCGAAGTCAGAAACATTCAATTTTCGGTTTGGTTTTTAGTTTAATGCAAGCATTCGGTTCTAGTTATTTCGCGGTTTCGATTTCCGTTTATGTTTAATTGTTTGTTTTGTTATTTTGTGATATCGAGCATTTTGATTCTCTGAATATACTCCGGAATCAGATTGTGTAGTTGGTTTGGATTGAGATTTGGATTTAATTAGTTTGTTTATGTTAGTTTATGTTTTCGGTATTTGTTTTAATTGGATTTTGCGAAGTGTATGGAACGTCGCCTACTATAGAGTGACACTATAATTAGATTAAATTCAGACACATATATTCAACCACTGACTCCTTGGATCGACCCTTACTTCCACTTAAATTAGTGTGCATGTAAGGTATTAAATATTATATTTTTGACCGTATCAATGACTACGATGATGACAAATTTAACGTCGTTGCTGGGGAGTTGTGCGCTTGAAAATATAGTGTTTGTGGTTTTTGTTTTCTGTTTTCGATTTTAGTTCTTTGTAATTTAGTTGATTTATTTTTTTTTGTTTTTGACGGTCGTGTGCACCTCGTGTATGCGTACACGTCGGGGTGAACAATGATCACCTCTTCTTTTTTATTCTGAGATTGAACGAACCACGCGCAGAAATCGTGTGCGTAGGCACTTGATCAATATGAGTCCAGATAATGTAGTAATCGAAGATATTACCAATGAGCCGACAGGCGAGGTAATGGGGGAACCATCTTTTGTACCCCCAGTTTTAGCAGAATTTAATGGTGCCGGTGCCGGTGCCGGTGCCGGTGCCGGTGCCGGTTGATTTACCGCTGAGGTACTACTACTACGCCGGTGCCGGTGCCGGTGCCGGTGCCGGTGCCGGTGCCGGTGCCGGTGCCGGTGCCGGTGCCGGTGCCGGTGCCGGTGCCGGTGCCGGTGCCGGTGCAGGTGCAGGTGCAGGTGCAGGTGCAGGTGCAGGTGCAGGTGCAGGTGCAGGTGCAGGTGCAGGTGCAGGTGCAGGTGCAGGTGCAGGTGCAGGTGCAGGTGCAGGTGCAGGTGCAGGTGCAGGTGCTGGTGCAGTTTCAGCCCCTACACCCATACCACCATGCACTCAGCCTACCGTTCCACCATTGCGTCAACCAATCACCAACCCTGTTAGGAATCCTGCATCTACAGTGTTGACATGGGGAGTGCTGACCCGAGATGGTGCCCCACGTCCACGTCAGCCAGTGCCAATTTCACAACCACAACCACAACCATTCCCAATTTTTAAACCAATCACCGATTATTCAACCTCAACCTCAACCAAAAATACAACCACAGCCACAACAACAGCAGCAGTATCAATATCAAGCTAGAGATCAAGGATATAATGACGAGGATGAAGGATGGATGCCAAAAAATCCCGTCAACCAAAACCAACAATGGAATCAAGGTCAAGGACCTCCGAGGCAACAACAACAGCAACACCAGAATCAATGGTAGGGATAACAATATTACAACTATGACATGCACAACAACGATAATTTCGTTCCTCCCTTGTACTTTGCTCAATTGATCGGTCAGTAGGTTGCGTCACACTTCCAACCTCGGGAGTATGACGATGAGTCGCCAATTTACTTTCCCAATAATGTAGAAAGCCAGATAGAGATTAGGCCTCAACTGTTAGGAGTATTACCAGAATTTAGAGGATATAGGAAGGACGACCCATATAACCATTTGTATGAATTCTTAGCGACAGAAAATGCTAATATTCCTAGGAACTCGAATAGGAACTTCTCTAGGTTAAGGCTATTTCCTTTCACTCTTAAGGATAAGGCCAAGTATTGGTTCACGTCTCTACAACCAAATAGTATTACAACATGGGAACAACTCAAGAAAAAATTCCTACAAGAATTTTATCCTACCAGCAAGACTTCAGAGATCAGGAGGGAAATCCAGGACTTTCAACAAAAACCGGGAGAGGCATTTCATGACACGTTTGAAAGACTCAAAGAATTAATGAGATCATGTCCGCACCACGAGTTCTCGAGGTGGCAGCTCGTCAAATTCTTTTATGATGGGGTGGACATGACCAATCAAGCTATGATAAACGCATCATCAAGCAGGACCATCATGATGCAAGACCCAGACGTAGCCTGTAGATTTTTAGAACAGCTGACCAACGGTTCTAAAACGAATTATTTAGCAAGGAAGCGAGTCAATACATCGTCGGCAGCAGCTGTGGGGGTCGATACTAAATGGAAAAAGGAAGTTAAAAAGGAAATAGGGGACCTGAATAAGAAATTCGATCGGTTGATGGCGACACTTCAGCAGGGACCGCCAATTCATCAGCAACAAAACAATCAAGGAAAAAGGTCACAGGACGTGAACCAGGTATACAGTCAAGGCCAATACAACAATAATGGACGATTGTATAGGCCTTACAATCAGGGGAACCAGAATTACAATGGTAATAATCAAGGATACAACCTTCAGAACAATTACCAAGGACCTCTAACCAATCCGCAACGTCAATTCCAACCTGCCACCAATTGTCCGAGTAGTAGCAACAACAATAGGAACATGCCCAATAATAACAACAACGCTCCAGAGACTCAGGCAGAATTGATCAAAAAGATGAATGAATTCATGGCTGTAAGTCAACAGCAAATGCAAGCCAACTCAAAATCAATTGCTAATATAGAAAGGCAAATTGCTCAACTAGTAGAAGATCAAAGGAAAAGAGACAGTGGCAAGCTTCCCAGTAATACGGAGATGAATCCCAATCACACTCACTGGGCTGGAAAGGAACATATGAACGCAGTGGAGAAAGTATGGAGGAAAGTGACTGTGGAGGATCTGATGGGGACAAAAAACAAGGACGATGGTATTCACACGGAAGAACAGTCAACAGTCGCTGGTCTTAAGAAGAAGAAGAAAGCCACAAGGTCGAAAAGGAAGAAAATCGTATGAAGTGAACCGTCTATCAATCAACCTTTATGGGACGAGTTAAAAGATGCTCCAGAAGACTTAAGGATTTTAAAGGAGATGTGCAAGGAGAAAGGAAGGGT
Source organism: Cichorium intybus (assembly GCA_023525715.1). Classification (NCBI taxonomy): domain Eukaryota; kingdom Viridiplantae; phylum Streptophyta; class Magnoliopsida; order Asterales; family Asteraceae; genus Cichorium; species Cichorium intybus. Next base: position 83,090,472 of record CM042014.1, on the reverse strand, counting down.
CAAGGTCCATACACCAGAAAAGGTGCGCCTTACAGTCAAGGCAAGCGAGGCTTTGTTGGGTACATGACCTAAAAAAAGAGAAAGACCCTGGTTCTCCATACATTACCGTTACTGTCGGTGATGTGATCATCCGGAACACACTGTTAGGTCTGGGGGCCAACGTGAACATTTTACCTTGCTACTTATACCACAAGTACAAGAATGAGGAATTGGAGACAGCCATGACAGTTTTACAATTGGCATATCAATCCACAAAAGTTTCGCGTGGCAAACTATCAAATGTGATTGTTAAAGTGGGTGATTTCTTCTAGCCGGTGGACTTCTTTGTCATGGAATACGAAAGTTTGGAGGATGTGCCGACATTGATCTTGAGACGTCCCTTTTTAGCGACAGCTGGAGCTGTTATGGATTATAAGACGGGTGACTTGGACATCGCCTTTGGCACGAGCAAATGGAGACTAAATATGTTTGGATGCCCGATGACACTGCCACTGGGATATGATAGTCAGTATTTGAATAACAGACCATTGATGGCACCAAGAATGGATGGAAGGAATAGAAGGAATGAGAATCGAGACAATGAGGGTGAGGGTAAGGATGAGGAGATCCTCTGGAAACCGAAATGGCATCCGCTTGCATCAGTTGACAAGCTGCAACTTTTGGAAATGGAAATGATAAAAATGATGGAGAAGAGACATCAGGCATATGCGAAGGACATCAACAAACATTTTCATCTTACTCCCTATGAAATTCTTAACAAAAGAAAACCAAATGTGAAATTCTTTCATGTTTTTGGATCCAAGTGTTTCATTTTTAACTCAAAAGAGAAACGCGTTAAGTGAGATGAAAAAGCTGATGAAGGCATTTTTCTAGGATATTCTCTAACCACAAAGGCCTATCGTGTTCTGAACAAACGATCTCGGAATATTGAAGAAACATATTACATCACCTTCGATGATAGATACAATTCAAGAGCGAAGCAAACTACAATGCAGACACAAGAAATCTTTCTTGAGTCCAACAAAATATCAATTCCTCTTATGGATCTATATGAGGAATTCCTGAATTTGTTCGATGAACCGGAGAATGCAAAATCAGCAGAAGAAAAATCCAAGGATAATCAAGGTGATGAGTTGTTAAAAATCATAGAAAATGCAGCAAGTGATACCGAAAATTCAAGGGCTCACTCTTCTGAAGTTCCAATTCTGATTTCCTCTCCAACTTCCGATGCTCCAATTCCAACTCCCACTCCGATTGAATTCACAGAATCTGAAACAAATATTTCTGATTCATCTATCCAGGGGGAGACTTCTACACCATTTCAGGGGGAGGGTATGTTTTCTGAAACAGAAACAAGCACACCTACGGTCGAAGAAGGAAACTCCAACCTTGATAATACAGGAACCAATGAAAACTTCCAGGGGGAGAATGAGATTGAAAATAATGACATGGACACTCAGTCAGAGGTACAATCGGAAGCAGAAGAAGTTATTCCAGAGATTAATCCTGAATATGATTCGAATTATCCGTCAATGTTAAAATGGACAAAGGATCATCCACAATCTCAAATCATCGGAGAAACATCTGCCGGTGTTCTCACTCGAGCTCAAGTCAAAGAAAAGCAAGCTGCATTATTTTCAAAGGTGGAATTTTGCATGTTCCATTCGTTCATTTCCAAGATCGAACCTAAAACAGTCAAAGTTGCACTTGATCATGCTGACTGGGTCCAAGATATGCAAGATGAGCTAAATGAATTTGAATGTAACAAAGTCTGGAGATTGGTTCCGACTCCGGAAAAAGCATCTGTTCTCGGAATGAAGTGGGTATTTCGGAACAACTTAGACAAAGAAGGAAATGTCATTGGCTATCACCATTTACAAACAGTCATATCTATGACTCACACTGAGCCGCATTCAGAGTATATCAACATGTCTAATGTAGCCATTTGGGACTCAACTTTCATTTCAAATTTCCTTGAAATAGTTTACTCTAACTCAATAAGGAAAAACGGTCTCACCGTTTCCAAACTCACACTCTCTGAATTCATTCTTTCAATCACAACACACATGTTCTTGATTCCTCCTACTAACATATTCTCATCGATTAAGGTAGGAGAAATACTCATATGACATATATAAAACACATATATAATAATGTTTCACCCGCGTCACATAACTCAGTTGTTGAAAAATATATTTTTGTATGTGACCATCACTGAAATAAGATGAACTGTTTTTATCTAACAAATATTATCAGTTTATTTCAGGTTGCATGAATTCGAGATCAAAAACAAGAATGAATCTAGACCCGAGAAACTTTGAGAAAACAACCAATCCTGAGGAAGTAATGCTACGAACCAAAGAGCAAAATACAAAAATGTCACACTGCTACAGCAATCACGACGCGATGGACACCATGGTCGCGACGTGAAGAAGAGCAAACACAGAAGTCCAGATCGCTACAGCGATCGCGACGCGACGGCAAGCATGGTCGCGACGCGAAGAGCCAAACGCGACTATACCAACCTCTTGATCGCGAGACGACCAAAAAACAACACTTTCAGCTATGAGTCTTCGCGACGCGACGGCAAGCATGGTCGCGACGCGATGAGCCAAACGCGACTATACCAACCTCTTGATCGCGAGACGACCAAAAACGACACTTTCAGCTATGAGTCTTCGCGACGCGACCAAAAGCAACGCGACCAAAAGGAAACGCGACGAAAAGCTCGACATACCAGCGAAGACGCACTGACCCGACAAAAAGCGCACCGACCACCAGCCAAGCACCCTCGCGACGCGACGGACCCTTTGGTCGCGACGCGAAGCCTGTGTTCAGCAACTATAAATAAGAAGCTAATCTCTTGCCATTCACTACAACATCTACAACACACAACTTATACACATTCAGAGAAACCCACGACCAGACATCTCAAGACAGTCAAATTTCTGAATTTGGCAACAAGAATCAAACCATATAACCGCAAGAAACAACAACCTCCACCCGACACCAAAACTTCAAACCTCTAAACCACCTCTACCCGACACCAAACAAAACCTCCACCCGACACCAAACCCATAACAGCACCAATACAACTACAATACATACACTCAAGCAAACCCACGTCCAAACCAACACAAAACCGAATAATTACCATTCAGCAAGAAAACCCGAGCAAAGAACAAGAATCGAAGCTTCAAAGAAAATCACCATATTCATCTGCTATCGATAAGTTCTTTTGAAATTATCTGTGTTATTATTGATTTATTCAAACTTTTATAAATCAACTGTACCAAATATCCAAGACATAAAAATCGAACCGTGACAACGAAAACATATGTGGACTGTATTTAACCGAGACATCTAACTTCTAACTTCTAACTTCTAACCCTTTTTATTTATTGTAAAAACACTTTATCGTTGATAATGGCGTTTATTACATCTAACCTCTAACTCCTAACATTTACTTTATTTACCGCTTTCTGTCTATTTAAATACTGTCTAGTTTAGATTTACCGTTTTATTTTATTCCGCAACTCTTATTTATTCCGCATATTATAGATAAAATACATATCTGTCACACAGTAATCGGATTAAAAACCCTTATTCGTGGTGATCAGTTATCGTATTTTCAACAATTGGAATCAGAGCTTGTGTGATTTACTTTGAATTTTTTGTCGAGAACTTTTGTGTAGAGTTTTTATAAACCACCAATAAGTTTCCTTTAAAAATTTCATCTTAATATCACTTGTTCAAAAAAAAAATTAAAAAAAAACATTTAAAAATTGCTAACAGTGTAGGTTCAAGTACTCGAGCACCCATTCTTATTCCCGAAGAATATAAATCATGGATAGGTCGTATGAATCTTCATCTCAACTCTATAAGTGAAGATGTGTGGAAATGTGTAGACGGATCTCTACCAGATAACATGACCTCTCTTACGAGTAACTTGGATATACTGAATGAAAGGAAGAAACTTGAACTTCAAGCCAAAAAGGAGCTTGTGTCTGGAATACCCCACAGTATTCTAAGCCAAATGAATGATATAATCCTTTTAACCGCAAACCAAATTTGGCAAACCTTGAAAAATCGTTTTGAAGGAAATGAGAGAATCATTGGAAACAAGAAAACATCTGTTTTAAACGAATTTGACAACTTCAAAATGTTTTCACATGAGACCATCCATGATGCTCATGACAGGTTCAATCTCATTACCATCAAAATGAATAATTTGGGCATCAAAAAGTCACAGCATGAAATAAACTCAAATTTTTAAACAACCTTTATGAAAGCTGGAAAATGGTAAAACTAATCATTCAGGAAATCCAGCAATTCATACTGAATCTTTGTACAATCTGTACGGAGAATTACAATCGTATGAATCCTCGATTGTCCCACCAACGTCTACTTCTTTTGGAGGACCACTTGCTCTTTTGTCAACATCCTCTCAAAACCAAACACATTTTCCTGATCAAAGTCAAATTGATTTAAATCAAAACCAAGCTTTTTTAAGTAATTATTGTGACTTGTCTGATCCAAATAATGAAGCTGACTACCATCAATTGTGTGCTTTGGTAGCAAACACTAATCTCGAAAGATTTTTGCCACATCATAGACCAAATTTTCAACAAAGATCCACTTTTGGACAAAACTTTCAGAATCCTGGATTTCAAAATAATCACAACTCTTATAATCAAAACAATGGTTTTCAAAATAACCAAAATTCTGGATTTCAGCAAAATCATTCAAAACCATCTCAACAGAAACAAACTCAAACATCTGAAAGACCACCCGTTAAGAGCCAAAAGGCTGACAATAACGATGATGATGATGACGTAATCATTTGTCACAAATGCAAAGGACTAAATCATTATGCCCGAGATTGTCGAGCCAAAGTCAAGGTCAAAGACTCAGTTTACTATGCTCAAAAAGCCGAAGAGCTGAAGAAACAAGAAAAGAAAGCAAAGCAAAAAAGCTTTGATGGCATTCTACGAACCTAGCGTGGAACACTGGCCAACTTCTGATGATGAAACAGATACTGAACCAGCTCAGTCAAACTTCTATTTCATGGTTGACAATGAACCAACCACAAGAGCTCCATATGTCATCGATCAGGTATGGTCTATGATCTCAGATCTCGGTCTTTCACGAACACCATTTGAGTCCCACATGACTAAGATTGAGAACAGTCTAAAAGCTGATCTCAGACTGTATCATGACACAATAGTCAAATCTGATATCTACAAATCTAAATTACAAACCTTGCAACTCAGATTTGGAGAATCTATAAGGACTAGAGACAAACTTGAAAGAGACATTGAACGAAAATCTGAAGAAAATAATCACATCCTAGAACAATTAAATGAAGCTCTAAAACAAAAAAGGGACTTAGAAATAAAAAATCAATCTGTTATTTCATCTGAAATAAAAGATACCTTAGAAAAGGAAGTCCTTCAGTTAAAACAAAAAATTCAAGATTTAACTGACAATAACACTAGTTTAATTCTAAAACTAGATGATTCTTCAAAGCAAATCAAATTTCTTGAATCCGAAAATCAAAGATTTCAAGGAAAACTGGATTCTATCAATATTGCCAGAAAATTGAGTGATGATGTTTTCACTAAAGCAAACAACTTAGGAACTGGCAAAATTGATACGAATTATAAACCAGGAATTGGAAGAGAATCCTTTGAAAATGAAAAGAGTAATGGGACAATTTGTGAAAACTCTAAATCACCTTTACCAGATTTTTTCTTATCTGCCAATGAGGACGATTCAGATGATGAAACAGTTATCAACTGCAGGCCAGATGATACTTTTTTCAACAAGTCATACAAAAGAGTTGTAAAATCTGAATCAGACTCTGCTAGTTCAGTAACTCATCAATTGAGATCTACTAAACTAACAAAGAATGATGGCACAATCAAACTTGAAAATTTCTTAAATGGAGAAAATTCTGATCATCAAAATGGTAATACTTCTGTTCCAACTGTCTTTCCCTCTTTAAACTCAACCTTTATTGGAAAGAACAGTCTGGGACAAAAGTATTCAAAGAAACAACAGACAAATAAACAACCCATTCATACTGTCTTTAAACCAAAAGAACAAAGCAAGCCCAAAGTTTTCAAAGAAACCCAAGAGAAACCTTTGAAACCAGTCACTGTGCCACAAAAACAAACCTTTAATCCAAAACAAAAACCATTTCAAAAACCGATTCAAAATCGCTTTCAAGAGATAAACTTCAATCTCTCAAGGAACTTTCAGAAACCATCATTTCACCAAATTCCATTCCATCATCATAATGTTTTTCAAAATCATCAAAATCTCAGATACAAAGAAAGGTTATCAAACAGAACTTCACATATAGGATACTTTTCACAAAATCAGAAATCGTTTCAAATGACAGGTTATCAAAGACAAATCTCACTTTGGGAAAATCTAATAAATCAACTTAAACCTCAACCATTCCGTCCAATAAACAAATATTACAATGATTCCAAATTATCAAAAACCATTAACAAATCAGGACCCATCATGGTTTGGGTACCTAAACTTTCTATCTAATTGCAGGCATTTTGTGCTGGAGAGCCTAAGGATGGCACATGGTATATGGATAGTGGCTGCTCCAAGCATATGACAGGAAACCAAAGCTTTCTACGAGACTTCAAACCCACAGAATCCAAACAAAATGTTACTTTTGGAAATAACATGACTGCAAGAATCAAAGGTTATGGAAACATAACAAATGGTCACTTCACCATCAAGAAAGTAGCCTACGTTGACGGCCTGAAACACAACCTAATCAGCGTATCACAACTTTGTGACAACAATCATGAAGTTCTTTTCACCAAACAACGAAGCACAATCATGGACGCCAAGACCAAAGCCATTCTAGTTAATTCTGATCGTCTAGGCAACATGTATCCACTAGATATGGACCTTATCTATGGAAAACCAGACATCTGTCTCTTATCCAAAGCTTCAGCTGATATTAGTTGGTTGTGGCATCGTCGTCTTTCCCATCTAAATTTCGGCTACATCAACAAGTTGATTGCAAATGATCTTGTTCGCGGACTGCCACTTCTGAAACTTGATAATGAAACTCTTTGTGCAGCTTGTGAAGAAGGAAAACTGTCCAAATCCTCTCATAAAAGCATTTCTGAATCTAGTGTATCCGAACCACTAGAATTACTGCACATTGATCTTTGTGGCCCTGCAAAAACCCAAAGCATAAAAGGGAAGAAATACATCCTTGTTATTATTGATGGATACTCACGCTTTACTTGGGTTTTCTTTTTAAGGCTAAAGTCAGAAGCACCTGAAGAAATGATCAACTTCATCAAACAGATTGAATTAAAGCTCAAACGACCAGTTCGAAGAATCCGAAGTGATAATGGTTTAGAGTTCAAAAACATAACTCTAGACTCATTTCTCAAAAACAAAGGCATCGAACACAACTTCTCAGTCCCTTACACTCCTCAACAAAACGGCGTTGTTGAAAGAAGGAACCGAACTCTGTGCGAAGCTGCAAGATCAATGCTCATCTTTGCTGATCTGCCACAATACTTCTGGGCAGAAGCAATAGCCACAGCTTGCTACACTCAAAATCGTTCTTTAATCCATAAACATCTTCATAAAACACCATATGAAGTCATTAACAACCGAAAACCAAACATCAAATTCTTTCATATTTTTGGTTGTCGATGCTTCATAAAGAATAACAAAGATCACCTTTCAAAATTTGAATCAAGATCAGACGAAGGAATTTTCCTTGGTTACTCTTTTACCTCAGCTGCTTATCGAGTACTGAACAAACGTACTACAGTAATTAAAGAAAGTACTGATGTTCATTTCGATGAATTTTATGTCAGGAAATTGGATCGTGAACATTTTGGTTCTAAAATGATTGATAATATTTTTCAAAATCCAATTCAACAAATGCCTTCTACGGACATAGAACTCGATCTTGATTTACTTTTTGAACAACCCAAAACCGCTTATAATTCTGAGTTTCTAACATCTTCTACTATTCCTACAGGAAACTCCGATGCAGAAACTTCACAATCAAACCAAGAAAATGCAGATCAAGTTGAGGGGGAATTACCAACACCAAATCCCTCTTTGAACACTCCCAATCCACCTGTTCAAAATGATCCCAGTGCATCATCTATGGGGGAACCTTCATTACCTCATTCTCACCCTATAATCCAAAAAGACATATCTGACAACAACCAAAATCTATTCCCAACAGAATCACCTGACCAAGAAGAACAATGGGACATAGAAACACCAATCGAAATACCTGAAAAAACTCGCCTAAACAAATGGACCAGGAATCATCCTGCAAACCAAATCATAGGAGATCCCAATTCTGGTATTCAAACAAGAGCCGCTACCGCAAATGAATGTTTATACGGAGCATTCTTATCAATGACTGAACCCAAAACCATCCATTCAGCTCTCAAAGATCCAGACTGGGTCAAAGCCATGCAAGAAGAACTAGCTGAATTCGAAAGAAACCAAGTATGGGATCTTGTTCCTACTCCTCCCGATGTTACTGTAGTAGGTTCAAGATGGGTTTTCAGAAACAAAACTGATGATCAATGCATAGTTTGTCGAAACAAAGCAAGACTTGTCGTCAAGGGCTATTCACAACAAGAAGGAATCGACTACGATGAAACTTATGCTCCAGTTGCAAGACTCGAAGCCATTCGTATCTTTCTAGCATATGCAGCACACAAGAACTTCAAAGTATTCCAAATGGATGTAAAATGTGCATTTTTACATGGAGAGATTGATCGTGATGTATATATTCAACAACCTCCAGGTTTTGAAGATCCACAGTTCCCAAATCACAGTTTTAAGTTACAAAAAGCAGTTTATGGCTTAAAACAAGCACCTCGAGCCTGGTATTCAACATTGTCAACATTTCTAGAGGAATCAGGATTCAAAAGAGGTTCAATTGATCAAAATCTCTTTCGTAAAATCTTTAATAAACATCTGTTAATCGTTCAAATATATGTCGATGACATTATTTTCGGTTCTACTGATGAATCATTGAGTGTCAAGTTTGCAGATTTAATGAAGAGCAAATTTGAGATGAGCATGATAGGAGAAATGACTACTTTTCTTGGACTTCAAGTCAAACAATCATCAGATGGAATTTTCATCAATCAAGAAAATTATGTCAAAAATCTTCTAACTCGTTTTTCTCTTGACAAATCCAATACAGCAAAAACCCCAATGGCCTTTGGTTACAAATTAGATGCAGACTTAAATGGCAAGCCTGTTGATCAAAAGAAATATCGAGGAATGATAAGATCACTCCTATACCTCACAGCCAGCAGACCCGACATCATGTTTTCTACATGTGTCTGTGCCAGATACCAAGCCAATCCTATGGAATCTCATGTTATAGCTGTGAAAAGAATTTTCAAATATCTTAAAGGAACTCCATCTCTTGGCCTTTGGTATCCAGCTAACTCTGATTTTCAGCTTAACGCCTTTACCGACTCCGACTATGGAGGATGCAGACTAGACAGGAAAAGCACATCTGGTTCTTGCCAATTTCTAGGAGGCAGACTGGTAAGTTGGACTTCAAAGAAACAATCATGCGTGTCCACTTCAACCGCAGAAACTGAATATGTAGCTGCCGCAAGCTGCTGTTCACAAGTCGTGTGGATGCAAACTCAATTACGTGACTATGGCTACAAAGTCTCACAAATTCCAATATTTTGTGACTCAACCAGCGCTATTTCCATTTCTCACAATCCCGTGCACCATTCCATGACAAAGAACATCGACATTCGATATCATTTCCTCAAAGACAACATTCAAAAGGGTCATATTGAATTACACTTCATCAACACTGAAGATCAAATTGCCGATGTCTTTACTAAGGCTTTAGACGAAACCAAGTTTCAATACTTCCTAGGACGTCTAGGAATGTTGAATCCAGATAACATTCATCCCTAATCTCTTACATTTTGTTTGTACAAAAGAGTGTTTACTTTCAGTCAAATAATCAAAATTTTCCAAAAACATTCAAATAACCAAAATTTTCCAAAAACATTCAAATAACCAAAATCTTCCAAAAACATTCAAATAACCAAAATTTTCCAAAAACATCCACATAATCAAAAATCACAAAAAATTAGGATAAAGTTTTATCTTTTAAAGTCCTTATAAAACCATGTGATTAACATCCTCTTGACTAAATTTTCAGATACTTATGCTCGATGAATGTTCTCAGTCATATTAATTCTTAAATTAAAGTGAAGATTCAAATCTCAAAATTTTCGTTATGAACATTATCCTATTCCATTTGAATTTATTTCAATTATAACGATTTTATCAATTAAGGGACATAAGATCAGGAGATTCAGATGAAAACCAAACCCATGTGAGAATTTGTGCCTCGTCTTCAACTGCTAAGTGAAATTCATTTCTGTGAGCAAAGGTGTTTTCATTGTGACTTATAGGATTTATACTCTTATACCGTGATGCTAGTCTCATTTTTGCTTAGATATCAAAATGACCAGGGACGATACAATCATTTCTTTATATATTAGACAAACTGTCTATTATATCACCTATCCCTATCCTCAATGAAGCCACATCAAGAAAAGAGTTATCATCTTGCATAGCAAGTCTGACAATTGAAGAAACGACAAAGTCGTATCCAAGAAAACCAGAAGAAAACTCAAAATCTCAAAACGAAAAGTCATATCCAACAAATGATGTCAACAAATCACAAACCACATCAGATATCTTTTACACAAAAGGTATTCGCGAAAATCAAGAAAAGATAAAACAAAGGTGAACACTTCACCAAAGCAAAAGAAGAGTTATTACAAAAATCCATAAAGACAGACATCTCTCAAACAACGAATTCTCAAAAGCTTTATCAAATATAGCTGTCAAAACCGAAGACTTACCGGGATACTGTAGCCTTCATAATTGAATATTCTTAGTTGCAAACTGCACTATGAATATTTCTAAACCCCTCTACATGTATTTCCCGACGGAGAGAGAGTGAACATCAATGGCATGAATGAAGAAACCCTCTGAGTAATGCCGAAACCAGTCTTATGTGATTGATTATCTAATATGAAGACCAAGTGACTAAAGTATATAGGTATAAATCCATATTAAGCATAAGTCAACACCTTCAAACTGAGAGATATCACTCATCTTTAGTGATTATACACCAGTTCTGCACCCAGAACAACCAAAACACCTCAGTCAAGTGTGAGCTATACCTATGAGAGTTCATCTGAATCGACCTATTAAGATCACTTGTCGTCTTTATAAATGTTATAAAATCTTAAGGAATATTATGAAAGTACATATACAAAAACCTTTTGATAATTGAACCTGAAACCTTGATTCAGAAACATATATTCTTGACAAACATTTTTCAAAACATAAGTAAAATCTAGTCACACTTTTTCAAAACGAGTGATATGGTTTTATAAATGTTTTATCCAAATTTCAAGAATTTGCTACCTTACCTTTTAATGTGTTCTTATTTCAGTAATGATCACATAGGGGGAAATTGTTGAAAAATATATTTTTGTATGTGACCATCACTGAAATAAGATGAACTGTTTTTATCTAACAAATATTATCAGTTTATTTCAGGTTGCGTGAATTCGAGATCAAAAACAAGAATGAATCTAGACCCGAGAAACTTTGAGAAAACAACCAATCCTGAGGAAGTAATGCTACGAACCAAAGAGCAAAATACAAAAATGTCACACTGCTACAGCAATCACGATGCGACGGACACCATGGTCGCGACGTGAAAAAGAGCAAACACAGAAGTCCAGATCGCTACAGCGATCGCGACGCGACGGCAAGCATGGTCGCGACGCGAAGAGCCAAACGCGACTATACCAACCTCTTGATCGCGAGACGACCAAAAACGACACTTTCAGCTATGAGTCTTCGCGACGCGACGGCAAGCATGGTCGCGACGCGAAGAGCCAAACGCGACTATACCAACCTCTTGATCGCGAGACGACCAAAAACGACACTTTCAGCTATGAGTCTTCGCGACGCGACCAAAAGCAACGCGACCAAAAGGAAACGCGACGAAAAGCTCGACATACCAGCGAAGACGCACTGACCCGACAAAAAGCGCACCGACCACCAGCCAAGCACCCTCGCGACACGACGGACCCTTTGGTCGCGACGCGAAGCCTGTGTTCAGCAACTATAAATAAGAAGCTAATCTCTTGCCATTCACTACAACATCTACAACACACAACTTATACATATTCAAAGAAACCCACGACCAGACATCTCAAGACAGTCAAATTTCTGAATTTGGCAACAAGAATCAAACCATATAACCGCAAGAAACAACAACCTCCACCCGACACCAAAACTTCAAACCTCTAAACCACCTCTACCCGACACCAAACAAAACCTCCACCCGACACCAAACCCATAACAGCACCAATACAACTACAATACACACACTCAAGCAAACCCACGTCCAAACCAACACAAAACCGAAGAATTACCATTCAGCTAGAAAACCGGAGCAAAGAACAACAATCGAAGCTTCAAAGAAAATCACCATATTCATCTGCTATCGATAAGTTCTTTTGAAATTATCTGTGTTATTATTGATTTATTCAAACTTTTATAAATCAACTGTACCAAATATCCAATACATAAAAATCGAACCGTGACAACGAAAACATATGTGGACTGTATTTAACCGAGACATCTAACTTCTAACTTCTAACTTCTAACCCTTTTTATTTATTGTAAAAACACTTTATCGTTGATAATGGCGTTTATTACATCTAACCTCTAACTCCTAACATTTACTTTATTTACCGCTTTCTGTCTATTTAAATACTGTCTAGTTTAGATTTACCGTTTTATTTTATTCCGCAACTCTTATTTATTCCGCATATTATAGATAAAATACATATCTGTCACACAGTAATCGGATTAAAAACCCTTATTCGTGGTGATCAGTTATCGTATTTTCAACATCAGTATTACTGGAATAAATCCAGAATACAATAAAATATTAAAAACTCTGTCAAGTTTCACTCGCGCCTCCTCTAAATTTGATATTTAACCGTCAACACTTTGGTCAATCTAGACCTCTTTCGGTTGATTTATCTCCACGACCGATTACAACTTCTCCAAAAGCTCATTTATTTCTTCTCCCACATCAGCACACATATTAGGTTTTCACCCATTATACAACTAAAAATCCTCCACCAAGAATAGCTCCTCTTTATCTTAGTTCAACAACATACCTCATGTTGTTTCTCTTGATATACTCACTCATTACGTCATATTCTCACTCAATTATTATTCTTAATAAACTTAACAATTTCATCATCAATTAAAACTCTAAACACATCTTCCTCTCTTAAAAAAATTTAAACTCCCTCCTCAAAACTCAGTCCCTGCAATGGCACCAAACGTAGAGAGTGAGTCTGCAGAGAAAAGGCCAGCTGAGAAGGATCAGGAAGAAACTTCCCAAGAAATTCGGCACTGGTGCCACCGATAAGAGGAAGAAGAGAAACAGGATCTCAAGCGAGACCATGGAGATCATGAACTCATTCATGACATCCATTGTAATTTTATCCTCTATATTTTTTTATTCCCACTCCGTCCCTCAATCGTCCGAACGACACAAAATAAATCGTAAATACATACTGCTCCCCGTAATCTCTACACACAACTCACAAAGAAAATAATAAAATCCAACACCGCAATCTCTACGGTGAGATCATATCTCATCACCCGACTAATTCGTTAATGTGACACCCCATTTCTACTGTTTGTAAATACTATGGTTTTTCATAAAGTTTCATGAATACAAAAATACGGTTTATCAAAAACCGACAATTTACATGTTTAAAAACGATGGGTGTTACAAATCCATACAAAATCTAACCATAGTAAGCAAGAAAGGATTAAACCTTGAGTCCCAGATAGGAGCTATGTGGGCTCCACTCCAGCTAAACTTCATCCAATTATAGCATAGCATTTAACCTGGAATACATGGCAAAACATAAAATACGTAAGACAATAATGTCTCGTGAGTTACATGAGTTTTAGACTCAAACCTTTAACTTCTTTTCCAACTTTTATAAAACTTATAAGATAAAACTTCTGTCAAAACTTTATAGTAATAACATACTATAACACTTTACTTCTCGAAATCATTTCATAACATACTTTACAAAAATAACATCTTTCAAAACTTATAATAGTATCATACTATAACTTTTTATTTTTTTTTTCAAATTCACTTCATAATATACTTTTCAAAAATAGCTTCTTTCTTACTTTCTTTGACTGGTTTTATAAGCTTGCTGGATTTTTATACTTAGGGCTTTAATCACCATAAGTGATACCCCAAGTCTCTATGGCTAGAAAGAACGGATCAATCCTCACTATAGAAGTGCTGAGGCGATCTACTTCGCAATGGGGCTTTTTCCCCAGTAGACCCCTTACCTAACCCGTGTAGGTTGGAACATAGTTCCCTTACTAACGCTGCTTGCTACAATTACCAGTCATACAAAACACTTGCTGCTTGCTTGAACATTTCTCATATACATATAACTTGTGGCTAGGTGCCAAACTACATCACTTTATGTCTTTATGGCTAGATGCCAAATACATAACTTTCGTTTCACATAACCCATATGTTTAAAACATGTCTTTATAACATTTTAGGCTTAATGCCAAATCAACATCTTGTGGCTATACGCCCTTTCATACTTGAAAACATATACAATTTGTAACCAAAACATACTTCTTAAACATTTTATGGCTATATGCATATCCATACTTTCAAACATGTATAACTTGTATTCAAAATATACTTTCACATAATTGGTTCATAGACCAAAACATACTTTCAAGTATAACATTATACTTTCACAACAAGTTAGAAATAATACTCTTGCATATAATTTCACATATAGAAATTTTATAAGAAATCTTGAAAATACTTACTTGCCATGTACCACAGAATGGGTAAAAATACTGCATGTACTCACGTCATGTTTTGCTAGAAGATTGACTACACGTTCCTTATATTTACACTCTTTTGGAACCAATAATCACTTTGCATGAACCTATATTTAACATATTATATATTAAAATTCATGCTAACTGACTCTATAACTCCTTAGAGTCCTTATTATACCAATATAGGTCATAACAAGTCTATAACTTTTAAATGATCAACTTTAGTTAAATCGTATTTTATACGCATTTTACTACAGTACCCTCGGAGGGTCGTATTTCGGTTCCGACAATTTTCCATGAAGTTTTAGGCCATAATAGACCGATGTTGAAAATCACTTGATAGGAGACTTGAATGAAAAACTTCATTTAGCCTCTGACGCCGCGTCGCGTCGCGACATATGTGTAGGTCGCGTCGCGAACTAAAAGTATATTGCCTTAAATGACACATTTTCCAATTGCAGTTGCACTAATTGTTCACATTAAGTTCTTAATACTCGACTTAATCGATTTACAACCATTCTAGGATTAAAATAACAACTCCTTTATACATTTAAACCATAGTTTCTTCAATTTCATCACTTTTGCTTGAAATCATTCCTAAAAGACTCATTTTTACTACAAAAATCATTTTAATGAGTTTTCAAGAAAGGAATTGATTTCTCATGTCCTTTATGACACTTTAGACTTAGTGGATCATTTAAAATCAGTTTCAAACTCATAAATTCAATTGTTCTCATAAAATCCCGTTTTTGACATTTTTGGTCCAAAAACTGAAATTTCTTTACACTATCTCTTACAACTGATTTCTTCCATCTTTTATAGTATATTGAACTTCATAAAAACCATTAAAACCATCTTTGATCACAAGGACCCGTGAACTAGGGTTCTTGAGCCAAAAATTCATTTTCTTGATTCTTAACACTTTCAAATGTTATATTAAGTTGAGATAGTGATTAAGATACAAATTAAGGCTAGGAATCATAGGATAATCCTCCTCTAGCCATTAGATTCTCGAAGCTATAGTAACCTATTCATAAGAAATGGGTTAAACAACCCTAAAGACAAGATTACTAACCTTATATGGCTTGGAATTCTTCAATTCCAAGTAAATTTCTTCCAAATCTTCAAAAACTCAAAACCCGATCACTGAAACTCTCTCTGGCTCTCTCACGATTCCTCTAGAACGCTCTTCTGAGTTTTATGTGGATTAATGAGATATTTTCTCATTTTTATATTTTCCATATTTTCAATTTTAGTCCCTGAACTTTGATTCCTTGGACTTTGACCACTATAATCAATTTTTATCACCTAAAACCTTCTTTTCTTATATTTTTGCCATAAGTAAACAATATTTTTACATATTTGGTCCTTCACATGGTCTAGGGTCCAAATTACCCTTTTATGGCAAATTGACCAAATTACCCTTTTTACTAGAATTAACTTTCAAATACTTATCACCATTATTTGGTGTCAAAATTTTTTATTTCATTACATATTAGCTCCAAAAATCATATTTTTCCTTACTTAAAAGTCATTTGGATGTCAAATAACCATTTTGCCCTTTTTCATCATCTTTCTCCAAACTTTTGGTATTTTACCACATTTCTAAGTAAATTATTTTAAAACTTTCAAAACATCTTTGGTCTTTTCCTTACGTATTTTCTCGAATATAAATTCGAGATTTTTGGGTCGTTACAACTACCTCCCCCTTATTGGGATTCCGTCCTCGGAATCTTCACCCGACTATTAATTTAAGGGATCATTTCTTCCTCTTCTTCAAAGACTCTCAGCTCAAATTTGGTTCTTAGTATATACTTTCTTTTATCAACCCATACTCATATTCTTCATTATTTTATCTTTTAATCTTTCCTTCTTTGGTTGCTTTTGATTCTTTAATCAGCTCTTAACAGTTCCTGCTTTCAATCCTTTATAGAGGATTCACAAATCTCTTTAAAACTTTATATCTTCCCAGTTAACCAAATATCATTTTGGTCATTTTTACTCTCTTTTCCTTATAATATTCATAATACTTATAAAAAAAATACATTACTTTTATTAAATGACCAAAGTACCCCTTTCGGTCATTTTATCTGTTTTCTCAACTTTTTAGTCATTCATTCATGTTTCATACTCTTCATTCTAGTTACTTTCCTTTCTACCTCATTTCATTTATATACATTCTCTTAGTAAACTTATTTTACAAAATAGTTTCATACTTCACTACTTTTTTTATCATAAATAGCAATCTACTTTATAATTCTTCTCATATATTTACTAAAACATGTGAGATTTTACTCACAGCATTCTTTATTTATAAAGATTCCCAATACCATTAAACATAATTATATATGTTTCGTATTTATGCAATTTTATAGATACACAAAATCTTTTCCTTGTATAAATTTTGTCCCTTAATGGACATTTTACTCGAACATAACTTCTTCTTTCTTTTTAGAGGTTTTACAACTTCTTATCTTTACATAGTTGTTCTTTAGATCTTTTAAACTTCACTTTATTATTCTTTACATCCACTATCAATTATCGACTTATTACCACTCATAAGGAATGCATTCTTTTTTGTTTTATTTCACATCCTTACTTTTCTGTTTGGGACGGAAGCTGTCAAAACAATATATTTTCATAAAAATCTGCATATCTTACTCTAGAAGAATCGAAACAACATACTGCTTTTTATTTTAACAATTAGACATCATTAACTTTCTTTCTATGTATAATACACCATATTTAACCTTATAAACTTGTACAGTTTTACTATTGAAGTTGTTCTATTATTTCAGTCAACTTCCTTCTTATTTCACACTTTTAAGAAAAATCATTTTTTTCACATACTTCTTACTCATTTCCTATACATCATATGTATTACCTTCTCTAATACTTGTCTCATATCATTGTTTTCTTGTATTACTTTCATATTCAACATATAATCAACTTAGATATTTCTTTCATCTTCCTTTATTATTTATGAGATTTCATCCTCATTTACTCATCATACTTAATGGTATCATCTCTAGTACATATTTCATCTTCTTGGGTACTCCGTGTGCCATTCTCATATTATTATTTACGTTTTAGTACTTCTTTGCCAATTCTTATCTCTCACATTAGTGCTTAGTTTAGCATCTGATCTTTAGCTTATTCTTTCCTCACGGTTTTTAAATTATTTACCATGATTAATTCAAAATTTGTTTTTTCTTCAATTCACTTATGGGGCTTCATACATGTTGCATACGATAATCCATGTTTCCATACTACACTTTTCATAATATTACTATCTTGTGGTGTATTTATGTTTTACAAACCACATTCATTAACTTCTTGACATATACTTACAAGTTCTTAGTTGCATAATATACACATATATATATATATATATATATATATATATATATATATATATATATATATATATATATATATATATATATATATATATATATATATATATATATATATATATATATATATATATATATATATATATATACTTGGTTCTCTTTTGGTTTAAGAACTCAACTAGGTATTTTTAACATTTTCGTCCCATGACAACTTCTTTCAATTACCAATATCATTCGTTACTCTTTACATGTCGTAGCTAATGCTAACAAAATATTTTTCTTAGCTTTACATCTTTTACCATCACTGTTATGTGTTGTAAGGCTACATGCCTAACACATTATGTTATTCTTTCATTTAAACTTCACTTCTTTACACTATATATTTCTTTATTTCTTATAAAACTTCTTTCTTATGTATCTCTAGGTGATACACGACTGCCCCCGATTTTCTCATCATCTTTCGTTCTTTTGTATTTCGAGGCAATTTGCCCAATACATCATTTTACTCTTTTGCTTCATACTTTATAGTATTCTAATTAGAATACCTATTTCATAACCACTTTTATACTTTTATACATTATATTTATATATATATATATCCCAAAACTTACTCATGCTTTTACATTTATAAGCACGTATATACATATATACATTTCTTTGTATTTCATGGTTACCAGCCATGTACTAATCATTTCTCAAAATCTTTGGAGACTTTTAGCCATTATTCCCATTCGGAAGTAGTAACTTCCTGTCTGTTCATCATAGTTCTTACATTATCTTTAATTCTTCGTCTACTACTTGTTTAGATATTTACTATTTTTCTTTACTTCATATCATTTATGACCCTTAGTCATTTTGCTCACATGCTTTTGGTTTTCTTCCATTATCATACATCATTATGCTCTTTCATTACTGGTATTTCTTCTTTTATTTCATTCATTTGGTTGCGGAACTTAATTCCTGGCAACCACTATCTTATCATCATTTGTTTCACCTTTAATTTCTTGCCTAAGATTTATTTAGGCATTCAACCTTTATTTCTCGATTCACATTCATTTTATCACATTACATTAATACATTTTACTTAAAATATCATAATCTTTAACAATTTACCATTCATCATTCTTTTCCCCATTTGGGTAATCTTACTTTGTTTTTTTATTACTCATTATAGCACTGTACTTATATCTTATTCAATTGTCCATCTTTGGACACTTTCATTTATCTTCTTTGTTCAACCCCAGCAGTTAGTCTTCCACTCTCTGCTACTATTGTCATCTTCAATTTTTAGATTTTCTCATAGTTTTAATCTTATCGTCTTACAACGATATTCTGCTTCCTTTATATATTTACTATTCATATATCTTTTAAAGAAAATTTGAAATTTAATGGTCATGCCCAAGGCACACCACCTGCTTGCATTAAACTCTTCTTTACCACTCTTTTATTTTTTTTACAAATTTATGTACTATCATTATACTCTACTTAAAATTTTCATTCTTCATGTAAGAGTCTTACAACTCTTATATAGGTAATCAAGACCCATCATTCCTCTTTAAATTGCTCTTATTCATACTTTCTCTCGCCTCGACAGGCATATACTTTAATATCTTTCAATCTGTCTAAACAAATATTAATTATCACATTATCTCTTTTACTTTACCATAATAAGTGGTATATATTCATTGCATTAACTTTTATTACTTATAATCTTTCTTGTTCTTGTTACATAGGCATACAATTCCTATGTTATTCTTACTACTCTTTTCATGAATCTTACCCACCAGAATGCCATAATTCCTTTGCGATTCCACCAGTCTCAATACATATCCTGTGATTATGATAATACGGGCCCATATTACCATAATCACCTATACATATTGATTCTGCTGTTACTACAAGGTCTCATGGGACACTGGTTCGTTTAACATATAACACCATTATAAGTACATGGTGATCAATACTAGAAATCTTACTACTTTATAAACATAGCCTCTAATAGATTTAGACGGTTACGGAAAATATTATATAATTTTCCTAACGGTCAAATTTTTGCTCACTCTAAACGTTAGCTTAACACTTCTTAGTGTTATATATCTACATATTTTATATAATGCATAATGTCTTAATCATTTAAGACATCATATAGCATACTTTCATATACTAACATTTCTTTAACATGGGTTTAAGCCTAGGAGTGGAACAAGCCAATCCTAATTCGCTTAAACTATGGCTCTGATACCAACTTGTGACACCCCATTTCTACTGTTTGTAAATACTATGGTTTTTCATAAAGTTTCATGAATACAAAAATACGGTTTATCAAAAACCGACAATTTACATGTTTAAAAACGATGGGTGTTACAAATCCATACCAAATCTAACCATAGTAAGCAAGAAAGGATTAAACCTTGAGTCCCAGATAGGAGCTATGTGGGCTCCACTCCAGCTAAACTTCATCCAATTATAGCATAGCATTTAACCTGGAATACATGGCAAAACATAAAACACGTAAGACAATAATGTCTCGTGAGTTACATGAGTTTTAGACTCAAACCTTTAACTTCTTTTCAAACTTTTATAAAACTTATAACATAAAACTTCTGTCAAAACTTTATAGTAATAACATACTATAACACTTTACTTCTCGAAATCATTTCATAAAATACTTTACAAAAATAACATCTTTCAAAACTTATAGTAGTATCATACTATAACTCTTTATTTTGTTTTTTTTCAAATTCACTTCATAATATACTTTTCAAAAATAGCTTCTTTCTTACTTTCTTTGACTGGTTTTATAAGCTTGCTGGATTTTTATACTTAGGGCTTTAATCACCATAAGTGATACCCCAAGTCTCTATGGCTAGAAAGAACGGATCAATCCACACCATAGAAGTGCTGAGGCGATCTACTTCGCGATGGGGCTTTTTCCCCAGTAGACCCCTTACCTAACCCGGGTAGGTTGGAACATAGTTCCCTTACTAACGCTGCATGCTACAATTACCAGTCATACAAAATACTTGCTGCTTGCTTGAACATTTCTCATATACATATAACTTGTGGCTAGGTGCCAAACTACATCACTTTATGTCTTTATGGCTAGATGCCAAATACATAACTTTCGTTTCACATAACCCATATGTTTAAAACATGTCTTTATAACATTTTAGGCTTAATGCCAAATCAACATCTTATGGCTATACGCCCTTTCATACTTGAAAAAATATACAATTTGTAACCAAAACATACTTCTTAAAGATTTTATGGCTATATGCCTATCCATACTTTCAAACATGTATAACTTGTATTCAAAATATACTTTCACATAATTGGTTCATAGACCAAAACATACTTTCAAGTATAACATTATACTTTCACAAAGAAGTTAGAAATAATACTCTTGCATATAATTTCACATATAGAAATTTTATAAGAAATCTTGAAAATACTTACTTGCCATGTACACACCAGAATGGGTAAAAATACTGCATGTACTCACCTCATGTATTGCTAGAAGATTAACTACACGTTCCTTGTATTTACACTCTTTTGGAACCAATAATCACTTTGCATGAACCTATATTTAACATATTATATATTAAAATTCATGCTAACCGACTCTATAACTCCTTAGAGTCCTTATTATACCAATATAGGTCATAACAAGTCTATAACTTTTAAATGACCAACTTTAGTTAAATCGTATTTTATACGTATTTTACTACAGTACCCTCGGAGGGTCGTATTTCGGTTCCGACAATTTTCCATGAAGTTTTAGGCCATAATAGACCTATGTTTAAAATTTGGGCTCAAACGGACAAGTTTTGGACCAAAACTAAAAATTGAAAATCACTTGGCAGGAGACTTGAATGAAAAACTGCATTTAGCCTCTACCGCCGCGTCGCGTCGCGACATATGTGTAGGCCGCGTCGCGAACTAAAAGTATATTGCCTTAAATGACACATTTTCCAATTGCAGTTGCACTAATTGTTCACATTAAGTTCTTAATACTTGACTTAATCGATTTACAACCATTCTAGGATTAAAAGAACAACTCCTTTATACATTTAAACCATAGTTTCTTCAATTTCATCACTTTTGCTTGAAATCATTCCTAAAAGACTCATTTTTACTACAAAAATCATTTTAATGAGTTTTCAAGAAAGGAATTGATTTCTCATGTCCTTTATGACACTTTAGACTTAGTGGATCATTTAAAATCAGTTTCAAACTCATAAATTCAATTGTTCTCATAAAATCCCGTTTTGGACATTTTTGGTCCAAAAACTAAAATTTCTTTAGACTATCTCTTACAACTGATTTCTTCCATCTTTTATAGTATATTGAACTTCATATAAACCATTAAAACCATCTTTGATCACAAGGACCCGTGAACTAGGGTTCTTGAGCGAAAAATTCATTTTCTTGATTCTTAACACTTTCAAATGTTATATTAAGTTGAGATGGTGATTAAGATACAAATTAAGGCTAGGAATCATAGGATAATCCTCCTCTAGCCACTAGATTCTCGAAGCTACAGTAACCTATTCATAAGAAATGGGTTAAACAACCCTAAAGACAAGATTACTAACCTTATATGGCTTGGAATTCTTCAATTCCAAGTAAATTTCTTCCAAATCTTCAAAAACTCAAAACCCGATCACTGAAACTCTCTCTGGCTCTCTCACGATTCCTCTAGAACTCTCTTCTGAGTTTTATGTGGATTAATGAGATATTTTCTCATTTTTATATTTTACATATTTTCAATTTTAGTCCCTGAACTTTCATTCCTTGGACTTTGACCACTATAATCAATTTTTATCACCTAAAACCTTCTTTTCTTATATTTTTTCCATAGTAAACAATATTTTTACATATTTGGTCCTTCACATGGTCTAGGGTCCAAATTACCCTTTTATGGCAAATTGACCAAATTACCCTTTTTACTAGAATTAACTTTCAAATACTTATCACCATTATTTGGTGTCAAAATTTTTTATTTCATTACATATTAGCTCCAAAAATCATATTTTTCCTTACTTAAAAGTCATTTGGATGTCAAATGATCATTTTGCCCTTTTTCATCATCTTTCTCCAAACTTTTGGTATTTTACCACATTTCTAAGTAAATTATTTTAAAACTTTCAAAATATCTTTGGTCTTTTCCTTACGTATTTTCTCAAATATAAATTCGAGATTTTTGGGTCGTTACGGTTAATCTCAAGAAAATAACTCAATATTATTATAGCAAAACCTGTAACACCCCGATTTTTTATAATTTTTTTAAAAGCATAATAAACTTTTAAAGCACATTAACGCTAAAAGCACAATAGCGCTAAAAGCACGTTAATGCTAAAAGGACATTAACGCTATCGCTTTAGCATAGTTGCCAACTTCAACTTTTAAAAACTTTTCTCATGACATAAATTCATGTCTTAAAATTCGGTCCCAACAAAAACATTTAAGTTTTAAGAATATTTAAACCACTTCGGGTGTCACAACTTCATACCAAACTAAACCATTAGAAAGCAAGTTAGGACTACAAACCAGTACATGGGCTAGAATTCGCTCCATCTAAAATCTCAATCCCCCCGGGTCATCTACTTGATTCTATCTCTCGTGTCTAAAACATGGGATACATGGCATAAAATAAAATACATAAGACGAAAACGTCTCATGAGCTACATGGGTTTTAGACTCAAAACATTATTGAAAATGTTTTATAAGCAATATCATATAACTGACACATTTCTTTTCAAAATCCTTTGCAAAATAAGTCATATAAATGACTTTTACTATTCAAAAGCTTCTTTACAATCTATGTCATAAAGATGACAGTTACATCCAAAATTCTTTGAGAAATCAGCTCATAGAATATTTGAAACTTAAGCAATATATTCAGTTTAACACGACTCATACAAAATAAATGCATATGCAATGCATGTTTCGTACACTAATGCAAAGATGGCGGCTTTTCCTACCCGAGTCTTAGGTCTAAAAGACCATGTCACAATCGTAACTATAGCTGGAGGTTATATACCGCGTCTGAAGGTCTATAGAGACCAAAGCTGGCCAAAACAAGAGAACATATCATCCTATAATGGCGTCGTAGGAGACTTCTACTTCGCAACTGGAGGTACCATCCTAGTAGAGTCTTGTTGTCCTGTTACGGGGACGTGTCCGGACCTCGTTGACTCATGCAATCACACTTTATGCATGCATAAAGACACTACTATTCTTTTGTACAATAAATCAAAAAATGCCATGAGATGCATGTGCAATAACATAAACATTAACAATTTAAATCTTTCATAAACTTATATAAAAATCAAATCATATATCACAAATAGCCTTTGTTCTTTTGAAACAGATTCATAACATAAACACATAGTAGACTTACTACCAAAATATTCTTTCATAAGCATAGTAGGCTTGAAGCCAAAACAATCTTTCAATAATAGAGTTGGCTAAATGCCATAACATATTTTTGTAATCATTGTAGGCTTGATGCCAAAACGTTCTTTCAAAAGCATCGTATAAAACTTTCATTTTTGTAACATACGTAGAACGATTTACATATCATTTAATATCAAAATCAGATAAAAGCTTTGTCAACAATTTACCATGTACCCCATAGTGGGAAAAAGCCACATGTACTCACCTTAGTAGCTAGGTACGTCTAGCTACACTAATCCACTTTCTCTATCCTTTCGTTGCTTCCAAGCATCTTTCAAACCTCTATTAATTTAATAGAAGATTAGAACGTATTTTGCAACTAAACATAAGACATTTGTCTACTCATTCTTACACTACTTCTAGTCGTTATCTAAGTTTATTCCGGTGGCTAAGTATGAGTCTTAAACCATAAAAACCATTTTGGGCAATTTTACCCTTTTTGTCCCATTTTGACAGCTTAGTCCAAAATTCGTGTAAACCCTTGTTTAAGTCATTGTTATATAACCCAACAATGTCCCATTAGTGTTAAGAACATGTATAAAGCTTCATGGAACCTTTTAATCCATTTTTCGTTTCGGCACTTTTTAACCATTTTCCTATTTAGGCATCCTACTTTTTCCTAATTGTGTTTTCACGGGTTTTAACATTAAATTTTAGTAACTTTATGATCTTAACATGTTTATAAAACAATATCAATACCTAGATGTCAAAATATCTTTCGTTTCGCTCGTTTATTCCATTTTTGGCAAATTTGCCGTTAAAATTATAAAAATAAAAATTATTTTTAAACACCACACTTTTTACATATTTTGTTGTCAAAACCACCCAACAACGCATAAATGTTGATATAATTTCATTTCATACTCATACGGGCTCGTATTTGCAAAAAGGGCTAATAACATAAAAACCATCGTAATTTGACTAAAATTCGGTTTAAGCATTATATTTTTATTTGTTCTAAAAAAACCACTCATACTTTCAAAAAAATTCGTAAAAACCACTCATATTTTCAAAAAGATACGCTGCAACAATTATAACAAATAAAAGTCATGATTGTATATCGTCAACTCGGAACACTTCTTACCCCGATCGCATTAAAAAATTAGTGGATTCACTTGGACACCCTATGCATTCACAACATGGCCAAAGAGCTGTACTTACGAAAACCAAAATCACATGTAAACAACTTTATGTATCACTTTTACCGCAACGAGGTTCCAATATTTGCTTCAAATGTTGATATAGAACTTTTCACATTATCTTTAGATGAAAATAATCCTTAAAAATTATGAAATAAAATTAATAGTGGTCAATATGAAATTTTTTCAAAGTATTAGTGCTTTTTATGGAACAAAAAATATATAGTGGTTAAACCAGAATTTTGATCAAACTACAGTGGCTTTTATGTCATTAACCCTTGCAAAAATGGTAACTTTTAGTTCAACCATGGCTATTTTGATCCATTTTTAAACTTAACCAAAGCACCTTCTTTCTTGACCCAAACTTGGTTATTTCTTTTAACCTAGCATAATTATATGACAAGGTATCATAGTATTCAAGTATTGGGGTCTATTCTCAAACTTTTGCTTCTTAGGCCTAAAACGGCAATTTAACTAAAAATAGGTCAATTATAGTCTTTTTATGACTAAACGATACTTTATAAGATGTTTAACCAAATACTTGTTTCCCCAATTCAATGTTACCATCTTCAAATGTAAACACGTCTCATTAATCATATTTTAACTAGTTTATTGATCGCAATCATCAATTTTCATTATTGTCCCATTTAGACTTTATAAAAGTCAAATTTGCTCATCTTTTTGTCACTTGATTATCACCAAGCTAATAAGCTTCATTTTCTTTACTCTTTGGTGTTTCTAGTTCTATACTAATAGCATATCATGAATACAATTCCAATTTTAACATAAACCAAACCTAACCCTGCAAATTTGGCTTTTAGACTTGTGGTTTGACTTTGATAGAAATGTCAAAGCAGTCAAATTGAACTAGATTAGTATATTTCAATTGGCTCTTTAATACATATGAACTTAACCAATAAAACACCACCAAATCTGTCCCATTTCAAGAAATTAAGTTTTTGTCATAAACTCATCTTCTACCAAGGTCTTAAGCCACAATCAAACACCAATTTCTTTATGCATTGCAAAATCCCCCATCAATTTCAACATGCATTCAAGATTTCAAACATTTCAACCTAGGGTTTCAAGAAATCAGATTATACCTTTCAAGAATACTTGAGATTAAACCAATAAAATCTGAAATTTGGACGTTCTTGCCCCCCTTATATGAATTTCCTGCTCAATCTATGATCAGAACTACAAATCAACACCAAATCTTGACATACATGAAGGTATTTTTGGATTTACGAACTAGGGTTTCAAAAATCAATGTTTACCTTTTTCAATTTCTGTCTAATAGCTCTCAAAATCTGAAATTGAAGTTGATTTGAGCTGAAATCGGAATCACAAAACCTTCCTTGGCCCTTCTCCTTGCCGGTGCCGGCTAATGCCGTCGAGAATCGCCGGAAAACGTGCCGGCGACGCCGTTTTCTCCTCCTTCGTCGACTGTTGCTTCTGTAGCAGGTTGCTCTTGTCTCTCTCTTGCTCAAAATCGTTGCCCACGTCGCCTTCCTTCTCCCTTGGTCGCGACTTTACACACACACATGTGTGTGTGCGATTTCTCTCGTTCTTGCCCACTCCTGATTTTTCTTTCCTTTTATAATCTGAGTTTACGTGTTTTTGAAAGGAGATCGTAGCCCACGGGAACAAGAGAACGACAGCTGGGTTTTTAAGTTTCAAATTACAAAACTGCCCCTGCTTTCCCAGCCTTAGTGAAATTTTCGTGTCTTTTCCTTATTTTTCCTGATTTTACCTTGATCATAACTTCCCCATATATTAGGAAAATCTTACATACTTTGCACCTCTAGAAAGCTGGGAATGAGCTCTACAACTTTCTCCCACTGACTTTTGTTTGTATCTTAATGGATTTTCCGCTATTAACACTTGAAAATGACTTCTGGGTCATTTTTGTCACTTTTGTGCCATTTTAAAACCTTAATAACTCTGTCGTTACAACTCCAAATGGCCTGATTCTTTTTCCTATATTTTGTTTATCTCAAATACTACCAAAGTCACCTTGAGGACTCTTTCTCAATTCTTTTTTTGATTTTGGGATACTAATTTTTAAAGATTATTCAGTAAAATTTTCACTTTTGGTCCTTTATTCCCATTTTTCCTTTTAGGTTGCTAAAACCCAATTCCAATTGAGGTAATATCTCTTAATAACTTAATAAAAGGTTTTAACCCATACATTTCCATGTTCTTATCTCTTTGGACCTTTTTGTCCATCCATAACCCGTTTAAGTGACAAATCATATCTTAAACACGTAAAACTTTTTGGTTGTCAAAATCATCTACCCCTTAAATGGATTCCATCCTCGGAATCACTAATATAAGAATGTGATTAACTTGCAATAACGTAATCCTATATGAATAAGAACTTCTCACTAAGTCCTTGATGAAGTTCTTACTTCAAGTTCCCATTTCTATAAGAAGTACTTTTAGTAGTCATCTCCTTGACATTGTCCACCTTTACTTCTAATGTTTCATTTATTTGACTCATTGTCATAAAAATGTATTTCTACTAGAATCTTTGACGATTCCTAATGTGACAACCAAAAATTTATTTACGCATATAAGATACAATTTGACGCTTAAATGTACAATAGAATGGCAAAATGGTCCAACAAGGTAAACATATAGAAGCTTATGTCTTAAGACCATTTATTAACTCATAATGAACTTGTTACTTCTTTTGAAAATGACATAAGGGCAGAATGTGAATCAAATGGACTAAAAGTGAAAAGTTTATTGTGCAAACTTTGGAAATTATTATCTCGAAATGTAAAGGGAATTGAGAAAAAGTCATCAAGTTGACTTTGGTCATATTGGAGATAACAAAAGTATAGGAAAAAAATTCGATATGTGGCAAATGAGAGAGAGATCGGGAGCAGATCGCGACAGCACAACACCCATACATGCACTGATGGTACGTGTGCTCGATTTCTAAAATCGTGAACGAGTCTTGAGAGACAGCTGGAGGTGGTCTGCGTTGGTTGCTAGCGTTTAGGACCCCGATCGCCAGCAGCAAGATCGAGACAACTAAATATCAGATGCAAAGAGAGACAGATAGGTCAGGAACGATGCAACCTCCGCTGCATTTAGATTTCTGGTCAGAAATGGACAGAATATCACCGAACCGCCGCTGCCCGTGGCGGATACAGCTAGTGTGCGATGATGGTCAACCGTGGGAGGCGGAGAATGGTTGTAAAGGTCCGATCTTTGTGCAGCAATAAACCCAACTTCTGATTTTTGGCATGTGGAATTGAAGATGGAGGTAAAATCTGAATTTCCTTATGAACCCTAGATATTTTGAGCTTGAAAGCTTGGGTTGCATGTTTCAATTTATATCTTATCATGTACCTAGGAATACTTATGATGTCCAAGTGTTAATGTTTGGTGCTGGATTTCTTTAATACATGTCGAAAATTGGTATTGATTTGAGGTTTTAAACATGATTTGAAGCAAAAAATTCTTGAAGAGGGTACAAGATTTGTGATTTTGGTCAATATTGAGGGTAATTTCTCAATCCCTAGTTCTTGAGTTCAAAACATATCAATGCATGATGAGTCGAAATTTGCTTTTCTGATTTATGGTTCTTTATGAGTTCAAGAACATACAAGAAGTTGTAATGTTTGGGTTTGACATGGATTTTTTTCAATACATGGGAAAGAATGCTCAAAGTTTTATCATTTGGTATAAGTTATGCAACATATAATTAAACTCTAGAAGTAGAACTGATAAAGGAATAAATTCCGGATTTATATTGAGTGATCAGTTAAGGAGCATGAGTTTGATCTTATGAGGAACTTTTGCAAATGAAAATTTTAATGTGCCTTATGATTATACAAAAGAGAACCGTGGAATGGAATTGTGAATTCCCACTTATTGGGACAATTTTGGTACATACTAAAGTGTCATGAAATAGAACATATGACTTGATTGGAATTTTGCATTAATTTGGAAACGTGAATTGGAAGCGAATTATGGTACATAATTGTGGTAAAAAGGAAATGCTAACTTGGTTTAAATATGTAATTGTGGGAAAGATGGTATTTGAATTGGTTAGCTCTACAATTGAAATGTTGAAATAAGAACAAAGGAATGGAATTAGGCATTCCAATGTTTAATGGGGACAAATTTAAGTATGTTAAAAAAAGAAAAAATGGTATTAAATTAGTGAAATACATGCTCATGTTATTTGTTTGAAAGTGTAATAGTATTGTTAGAACTTATTTGACTATGTATAAGTCATGTTGTATTATTAAAGACGCTTTAAAGGTAAAATGTTAAAACGGGACGACATTTATGAAGTGTTAGGAACATGTTAGTATGAAGTAATCATAAAATAACATGTTTTATAATGATTTCTATTTTTAGAAACTTTATTAATCGAAGTTTTGTCAAAATGACATAAATGAGTAATATGAAAGATGTTTTGACATCTAAGAATTAAGATAAGCTTATAAAGATGTAAAAAGTTGAAAGTTGCTAAAATAACATTGTAGAACCCGAAAATACCCTTTTTGGTCAAAATGAGACAAAAAGGGTGAAAATGTCCAAAATGGTTATTATGCTTAAGGAAATCATACTTAACCATTGGAATGGAACTAGACGATGACTAAAAATAGTTCAAGATTGATTAGATGATTACTATATGTTTAGTTGTCTAATAAGTTCTAATATTCTATTAGATTAATAGAAATTGAAGGATGCTTGGAAGCAACGACTGACTAGAGCTATGTGATTAGTGTAGCTAGACGTACCTAGCTAATAAGGTGAGTACATGTGGCTTTTTCCCACTCTGGGGTACATGGAAAAATGTTTATATAGTTTTGTGTGACTTCCAAATATGAAATGATATGCAAGTTTATCTACCTATGACATGAATATGAAAGTTTTATACTATGTTTGAAAGTATGATTTGGCATTAAGCCACTATGTTTTGAAAGTATGATTTGGCATTAAGCCACTATGTTTTGAAAGTATGATTTGGCATTAAGCCACTATGTTTTGAAAGTACAATTTGGCATTAAGCCTCTACGTTTTGAAAGTACGATTTGACATTAAGCCGAATAATGTTATGAAATTATGTTTTTGGCATTAAGCCTACTATGTTTGAAAAGTATGTTTTGGCATCAAGCCATAAAGATTTGTAAGAATGTTTTGGTGTTAATACGCTTTGGCGCTATTGCGCTTTTGGCATTAATGCGCTTTTGGTGTTAATGCGCTTTAAAAAAAGGGACAAATTTTGGGGCATTACACCTAACTTTATATTTCATAATCAGTTTGACTTTTCAAAATCAACATGTTATGTAATTACATTCTCCTAGTACTTAACACTGAAGCATGATTGCCTCCATAACGTAATCATTCTCTTACGATGGAGTGTACTAATATTCATGAAATAGTTACTGGAACATTTACTCAAAAGTAGGTTTCTACTTTGTCACTCCTATTCAGTCGCCAGTCACTAGACTTCATCTCCACGAGTCTTTCTTTACTTTGCATTCTTTTATCAAGAGTAATATCGACTATTAGATTAGTCATGTCATAAAAATCAATTCAACTTAGTACATGTATCTTAGCTTTCAACATTTACCAAGTTTCAAATATCTTTGACCATTCCAATTTGTCCTTGCTTACTCTAAATGATTAGAGAATCATCTATCTTCCTTTCGTCACACGCGTACGAGTAATTCAGTCACTACCAGTGACATTTGCATTAATTCATGCCTTTAAAATTCTTAATCACCTTTCATAACTTGAGGATTTGCAACTACCTTACTCGCAACCTCCATAAGCAATCTTTCATCTTCTAGATGCATCTATGATGATCGAGAACTTTACTTGGACATTTCAATATTCTAAAGTCAACAATGGTCGACAGTCAATTCTTAGTCAACGACCACGATCGTATCGATTGCCAGTCGTGCAATACTCATGTGGCTCGTGCAACAATCTAATTTAATATTAGGATACAATCCCTTACATCATTGTCCCTTTGATGATAGACGTGCCTTAGTATCCTATTAAGTCTTTCGCTAGGTCCTAATCTTCCATTACACCCAAATCATCAAGTCCTTAGACTTGAACTTGTATTTACTCTATCCACATGATCTTTCATATGGCTATGCATCCAAGGTCTACCCATCTACCCCTTAAACGAAAATGAAGGGCATTTTCGTTTAAGGTCCACTCTTTACATGATAGAACCTATATTCCATTTGTTCTGAACTAACTCCATGCTTGATGATATGAGACTATTATTTCTATTAAATCAATTAACCTTCCACTAAGAATATACCTTTGTGATAATCATCTGATGGTGAGAAAATACTAGTCACGTTACAGCCCATGCCATGGTTTCCTAAAATTCATCATTCATGTGCTAAATTTAGCACAACCATCATGCTGATCCTACTTATCTAAAATAATTACATTGTTCTTCTTTAAGTTGTGAATTAACAACTTACATCTCAAACTATTTTCATTAACCACTAGGTAGACATACCACACCTTTAATGTCTAGACTTATTAATGCATTGACTTCATCTTAAATCTAGCTTCGGGCAACTACAAGCCCCTTATGAACAACCAAGAAGCTTCAAGAAGTCCACCACACATACACAACTATAACTCAGTATGGCTAATGTGTCGCTATCTTCCCATGTCGCATCACGTCCATCTAAGCATCGTGTCCTTTCTTCTTTTTAGTAT
Organism: Cichorium intybus; assembly: GCA_023525715.1. NCBI lineage: Eukaryota > Viridiplantae > Streptophyta > Magnoliopsida > Asterales > Asteraceae > Cichorium > Cichorium intybus. Next base: position 83,057,783 of record CM042014.1, on the reverse strand, counting down.
CTCGTCCATGACAATTCCTTTCGAACATCGACCTATGTGCGAACATAGCATCGGGATCTCCACGTAGATGCACCGTGACACTTCCAAGCCTACTTTAACGTCGAATATCTTGTACACTAGCTCCAGCAATCTACCTTTAATTCTATACATTAAGATAGTAACCAACTTACTATCATGTCACAATTCCTGCATTGCATAAAACAAGGCATAATAGCCTTGTCTTGCTTAAATCTTCTACCTTCTCACTCACAATGCTTTAAGCTGCCAAACATTGACACTAAGCTTGAAGCATATGTCATGACACATCCAATCATTCAAGATGCAAAATCTTCAATACCCTTGCACATAGCTTAAGTTCATACAGACCTCAAAGCTATAAAAGATTGTAATACCTGAGAATTTGTACCTTTGTTACTCTTCCATTTCCCTTTATCCTCCTTTTTGGGCACTTCATGTCATCATACTTATGACTTAATCGTTTCCCCAATCTTTAGATGCTTTCCCTTATGGTACTCATCCAAGTTTGGAAGTTATAACTTCCCCTTTCTTAACTATTTTACTTCTTCTTATCTTTATCTTATACTATCATCTTGGGTTCTTTGCCTAGTACTTGATTAGGCACTTGCACTAATACATCAACATGACCATTCATAAAACCAATCATCTTATCTTTAGCTCGTATTATCATCTAGGGTTCCTCACATTTATGCATTTTGCTTTCATTTTCTTAAAAGCGTAACTATTAATAGTTATTCTTGAGCTCCATACTCAAGGTTGCTAGTTTCAATCTTTCTTTTTTACTTGTTCCATATAACCATGAGTTTGTCTCCAGATAACAAAACCCAACTCTTTATCTAGCTTTTAGGGTAACTGCTTCATAATTTATATTTGGGTAGCATATACCCATCATACTTCTTTAAAAAAAATTATTCATACTTCGTATTATTTTGATAAGGATACTTATAATGCTAACTAATATGTACATAACATAGCAGTCGTCATATTTGTTCATTTTAGGTTTCCATACTAAGTGGTACATACCCACTATATTATCTTTGATATATTCAGTTGTACTTGATCTTATTATATAGGTATAACAATCCTATATTATTCAAACTTTTTATCTTCTCTTTATTACATTTCTACATGTATCCTTTACCAGATTCCCATGATTCCTTCATGATTCCACCAATCTCATATACATATCCTGTGATTATGATAATACGGGCCCATGTTATCATAACTACCTATACATATTTGATTCTGGCATCACCACTAGGTCTCCTGGTCCACTGATTCAAGAAAACATACCTCACAATAATATATTATATTGTTAACATGTAATAAAAATCTTATTGCTCATAAGCAAGTACTTCCATAATGAAAACAATTATGGTAAATAAACATATAATTCCCTAACAGTCTAACTTTATCATGGACTCAGCTGCCTAACCATCATATGATTTTTACAACCTATCTTAGGTTCTTAGATTAAATGTGATTGAGACCATATATTCTATGGGGTCACACATTTGGTAGTTGAAGTTGAAACCATAAATTTGGTGGGGCCACATATTGAGTAAATGTGGTGGAAACCACAGATTCTGTGGGATCACATAACGAGTACCTTGTGATTAGAGTAGTGAGGACCTTTGTGACTCAAACAAAAGGAGGAGTGACGTTGAGTCTATATGGCTCGAGACCATAGTGGAGACTCGCTAGACTCAAAGAGGAGATGGATTGAAATCATAGAATGGTACAGGGTACCATGAGCTGAGGCAGGGTGGTGTCGCAGTGTTATGCTTGTGTGTAGACAGGCATGTACTTTATGACGATGCAGAGTAATGAGACATGTACTATCCTTGTGTGTGGATAGATATGAACATAGCGGTAAGCTTGCATAGCTTGAAACCTTGCGGGTTGAGAAGAGGACAACTCAGAGGCTGAGTAACAGTACGGGGATATTGTGAGATAATATAGTGAGTAATACTGTTGAGAAGTGTTACTGTGAGTAAGTGTGTTTGTCATGTAGTCGTGTTGAGAATGTGTGAGATTTCTTGCATGTTGAACGAGATAGAGTTTTATAAATACCAGATGAAAAAATATGAGTTAAAAAGAGGAGAAAAGTAATTGTGATTGTGATTGATAAGAATTGTTTCTTAGCAATCAAACCAATTACTGCCAATAAGAGAAATGTGTGAATGTTGAGATAACAAAACTATTATTCGTATGAGACGATGGATAATAGAATTGTGACAACCAAAACGTTTTACGTGTTTAAGATATGATTTGTCACTTAAATGGGTTATGGATGGACAAAAAGGTCAAAAGAGGTAAGAACATGGAAATGTATGGGTTAAAACCTTTTATTAAGCAATGAAGAGATATTACCTCAATTAGAATTTGGTTTTAGCAACCTAAAAGGAAAAATGGTAATAAAAGACCAAAAGTGAAAATTTTATTGAAATAATCTTTAAAAATTAGTATCCCAAAATCTAAAAAGAATTAAGAAAGAGTCCTCAAGTTGAATTTGGTAGTATTTGAGATAACAAAAATATAGGAAACAGAATCAGGCCATTTGGAGTTGTAACAAAGGAGTTATGAAGGTTTTAAAATGGACCAAAAGTTACAAAAATAACCAAGGAGTCATTTTCAAGGGTGAATAGTGGAAAATCCATTAAGATACAGACAAAAGTCAGTAGGGGAACATTCTAGAGCTCATTCCCAAATGTCTAGAAGTATAAAGTATGTAACATTTGCCCATCATATGAGGAAGTTATGATTAAGGGAAAATCAGGAAAAATAAGGAAAAGACACGAAAATTTCACTAAGGCTGGGGAAGCAGGGCAGTTTCGTAATTTGACACATAAAAACCCAGCTGCCGTTCTCTTGTTCCTGTGCGCTACGATCTCCTTTCAAAAACATGTAAACTCAGATTAGAAAAGGAAAGAAAAATTGGGAGTGGGAAAGAACGAGAGAAATCGCACACATACACATGTGTGTGTAAAGTCACGACCAAGGGAGAAGGAAGGCGACGTGGGCAGCGATTTTGAACGAGAGAGACGAGAGCAACCTGCTACAGCAGCAACAGTCGACGAAGGTGGAGAAACCGGCGTCGCCGGCACGTTTTCCAGCGATTCTCGACGGAATTAGCCGGCGTCGGCAAGGAGAAGGGTCAAGGAAGGTTTTGTGATTCCGATTTCAGCTCAAATCAACTTGAATTTCATATTTTGAGAACTATTAGACAGAAATTGAAAAAGGTAAAAGTTGATTTTTTAAACCCTATTTCATAAATCCGAAAATACCTTCATGTATGTCAAGATTTGGTGTTGATTTGTGGTTCTGATCATAGATTGAGCAGGAAATTCGTAAAAGGGGGCAAGAACGTCCGAATTTCAGATTTTATTGGTTCAATCTTAAGTATTCTTGAAAGTTATAATCTGATTTCTTGAAACCCTAGGTTGAAATGTTTGAAATCTTGAATGCATGTTGAAATTGATGGGGGGTTTTGCAATGCATAAAGAAATTGGTGTTTGATTGTGGCTTAAGACCTTGCGAGAAGTTGACTTTATGACAAAAACTTAATTTCTTGAAATGGGACAGATTTGGTGGTGTTTTATTCGTTAAGTTCATATGCATTAAAGAGCCAAATGAAATATACTAATCTAGTTCAATTTGACAGCTTTGACTTTTTTGTCAAAGTCAAACCACAAGTCTAGAAGCCAAATTTGTAGGGTTAGGTTTGGTTTATGTTAAAATTGGAAATGTATTCATGATATGCTATTAGTATAGAACTAGAAACAGAAAAGAATAAAGAAAATGAAGCTAGTTAGCTTGGTGATAATCAAGTGACAAAAAGATGAGCAAATTTGACTTTTATAAAGTCTAAATTGGACAATAATGAAAATTGATGATTGCGATCAAGAAACTAATTAAAATATGATTAATGAGATGTGTTTACATTTGAAGATGGTAACATCGAATTCGGGATACAAGTATTTGGTTAAACATCTTATAAAGTATCGTTTAGTCATAAAAAGACTATAATTGAGCTAATTTTAGTTAAATTGCCGTTTTAGGCCTAAGAAGCAAAAGTTTGAGAATTGACCCCAATACTTGAATACTATGATACCTTGTCATATAATTATGCTAGGTTAAAAGAAATAACCAAGTTTGGGTCTAGAAAGAAGGTGTTTTGGTTAAGTTTAAAAATGGATCAAAATAGTCACGGTTGAACTAAAAGCTACCGTTTTAGCAAATACGAGCCCGTATGAGTATGAAATGAAATTATATCAACATTTATGCGTTGTTGGGTGGTTTTGGAATCAAAATATGTAAAAAGTGTGATGTTTAAAAATAATTTTTATTTTTATAATTTTAACGGCAAATTTGCCAAAAATGGAATAAAAGAGCGAAAGGAAAGATATTTTGACATCTAGGCATTGATATTGTTTTATAAACTTGTTAAGATCATAAAGTTACTAAAATTTCATGTTAAAACCCATGAAAACACAATTAGGCAAAGTAGGATGCCAAAATAGGAAAACGGTTAAAAAGTGCCGAAACGAAAAATGGATTAAAAGGTTCCATGAAGCTTTATACATGTTCTAAACACTACCGGTACATTGTTGGGTTATATAACAATGACTTACACAAGGGTTTACACGAATTTTGGACTAAGCTGTCAAAATGGGACAAAAAGGGTAAAATTCTCCAAAATGGTTTTTATGGTTTAAGACCCATACTTAGCCACCGGAATGAACTTAGATAGAGACTAGAAATAGTCTAAGAATGAGTATACAAATGTTTATGTTTAGTTGCGAAATACGTTCTAATCTTCTATTAAATTAATAGAGGTTTGAAAGATGCTTGGAAACAACGAAAGGCTAGAGAAAGTGGATTAGTGTAGCTAGACGGACCTAGCTAATAAGGTGAGTACATGTGGCTTTTTCCCACTATGGGGTAAATGGGAAATTGTTAACAAAGCTTTTATGTGATTTTTGATATTAAATGGTATGCAAATCGTTCTACGTATATTACAAAAATGAAAGTTTTATACGATGCTTTTGAAAGAATGTTTTGGCATCAAGCCTACAATGATTACAAAAATATGTTCTGGCATTTAGCCTACTCTATTATTGAAAGACTGTTTTGGCTTCAAGCCTACTATGCTTATGAAAGAATATTTTGGTAGTAAGTCTACTATATGTTCATGTTATGAATCTGTTTCAAAATAACAATGGCTATTTGTGATATACGATTTGATTTTTATATAAATTTATGAAAGATTTAAATTGTTAATGTTTATGTTATTGCACATGCATCTCATGGCATTTTTTGATTTATTATACAAAAGAATAGTTGTGTCTTTATGCATGTATAAAGTGTGATTGCATGAGTTAGCGAGGTCCAGACACGTCCCCGTAACGGGACAACAAGACTCGACTAGGATGGTACCTCCCGTCGTGAAGTAGATGTCTCCTACGACGCCATTATAGGATGATTTATTCTCCTGTTTTGGCCAGCTTTGGTCTCTGTAGACCTCCAGACGCGGTATATAACCGCCAGCTATAGTCACAATTGTGACATGGTCTTTTAGACCTAAGACGCAGGTACGAAAACCCACCAGCTTTGCATTAGTATGCGAAAAATGCATCGCATGTGCATCTATTTTTTATGAGTCGTGGTAAACTGAATATATTGCTTAAGTTTTTAAATCTTCTATGAGCTGATTTCGCAAAGAATTTTTTAAGTAACTGTCATCTATATGATTTAGATTGTAAAGAAGTTTTTGAATAGTAAAGGTCATTTATATGACTTATTTTGCAATGGATTTTGAAAAGAAATGTGTCAATTATATGATATTGCTTATAAAACATTTTCAATAATGTTTTGAGTCTAAATCCCATGTAGCACACGATATGTTTTCGTCTTACGTATTTTATTTTATGTCATGTATCCCAGGTTCTAGACACGAGAGATAGAAACAAGTAGATGACCCAAGGGGATTGAGATTTTAGATGGAGCAAATTCTGGCCCATGTACTAGTTTCTAATACTAACTTGCTTTCTATGGTTTAGTTTGGTATGAAGTTGTAACCCCCGAAGTGGTTTAAATATTATTAAAACTTAAATGTTTTTGTTGGGACCGAATTTTAAGACATGACTTTATGTCATGAGAAAAGTTTTTAAAAGTTGAAGTTGGCAACTATGCTAAAGCGATAGTGTTCATGTGCTGTTAGCGTTAATGTGCTTTTAGCACTATTGTGCTTTTAGTGTTAATGTGCTTTTAGCGCTATTGTGCTTTTAGCGTTAATGTGCTTTAAAAGTTTATTATGCTTTTAAAAAAAATTTCTGAAAAATCGGGGCGTTACAGGTTGGTATCAGAGCCATAGTTTAAGCGAATTAGGTGTCGAGACTTGAACCTAGGCTTAGACTGTGTGATGCTTAAGTGAGAATGTTAACTTAAGATAAGACTGTAAGAAAGAAAGTTAAGGCTATGATAAGATACATCTTAAGATAGATTGTTGAATCTAAGAACCTAAGATAGGTTGCAAAACTCATATGATAGTTAGGCAGCTGAGTCCAAGATAAAGTTGGACTGTTAGGGAATTATATGAGAGATCGAACATCTTAAGATAGGTTGTGCCTCATCTTCTGCTATTACTAATGATTACACCAAATCCGTTGATGCTGACTCTACAACTTCTTGTGATGATGGTGTGAAATCAAAAATTCCAAATGTTGGAAAATACAAACCACCAAAGTTTGTAAAAGAGGGTGAAATTCCCTGTGGACCAAGACCTCGTCCCACTAAATGTGATTGTGCTTGTACTTGTGGCAATTCTTTGAAAAGCTCAAAAGGACAAGGACCAAGTCACAATCTTATTTACCTAAAAATAGAAACATGCTTTAATTATGGGATTGCAGGTCACATTGCTCAAAATTGTCCACATCGTCTATATATTCCCTTCTACGCACAATGCTGGCAGAATGTGCCAAAGGGAAGGTCTTCCAAAAGAAAACCCTCAAGGTCACGATCACGCAACGGTAATTGGAATGATGCAAAGGCCAAGAAGTAGGCCCCCAAGGATAAGAAGACCGATTCGAAAGATAACTCTGTCAAATCAAAATCGGTAAGGTCGAGTTCATCTTAAGGATCGTCCTCGAATCGACACTAGCAACAGAAGCACAAATCAAGGGGGAGTTCTGCTTCAAACTCAAGTGCTGATACACCCATCCGGTTAAACAACAAGTGACAAAAACCAAACTACCGATGGGTACCCAAAGGCCAATATTCCAAATCATGTAATTGTCCTGCTAATTTTTCATGTTCTTTATTTGATAATCAGGATATGATCTTGGAACAAGTCGAGTTTGTAAATAGCAATGGTCAACCCAGTTTCAAGTTGGACTGGGTTCCCAAGACCAACTAATCCTGCTTCATGTGCAGGAGGAGCTATAGAGGAATATCATCAGACCTTGGTTTGTTGATAGTGGATGTTCCAAGCACATGGCAGGAGACATCTCTCAAATGCATGCCATTCAAATCATTTATGGAGAGTATGTGTCCTTTGTGAGAGGGAGGGGAGAGAAGAAGGATCACGTGGGGTTCGTGTCTAACGATGTGTTGAAAACTGAAAAGGTAAATCATCCTGAACTGATTCGATTTGTTTTGATGACTAATAGTTCAATTTTTGCATATTTTCATTTTTTTGTTTCTAGTTAAATTTGTGCATTTTCGTTCATTTTCCTCTATACACAAATTTAGGTGGAGAATTAAACACAAAAAAAATTACAAAACTTTAAAAATACAAAAATATTTTCTTTTTCGTTTCATATTTTCCTTTCAGAAAATTAAAAACTACAAAAATATTGTACTTTTATGAATTTGCACGATCGTCAATGTTCCTGATCAATACCAATCAGGAATACAGATTAAAACTTCATGTCAAAGATGTGACTCACTATTACCGTGACTCGCTAAGACATTCCTTACCTACCGACGACGCACTGAGTTATACCACTCACTGCTGAGGTAACACTTAAGTGCTAGTGATTCTTACTACACCATAGTAAGTATGACGCACTGACAACCGTTTCTTAACCAAATCTAAAAGTTTCTTCTGCAACACAAACTTCTAGACACTTTTAGTAAAGCCACTCAGAGTCGAGAGTTAAAAAAATTTGTGTCGATGGTTAGATTGCATACCGTAATCTATCACACACACCAATCTATTCTCAACCACCTTTATCTTTCTCTTGAAAGAAATAGACGACACACCATTCAAAACCAAGTGGTAATGATATTTCGAAACTCTATGCCAGTGATCTCTACTACAACACAAGTAGTAGATGTGAGGCATCAACAACCACTCTTACCTACAAAGCTTCTAAACTCAAGAGTTGGATGACTTAGTGTAATAAACCATACACTGATGACAATTCAAAAGTCTAGTCGATGGGTATGTCTGGTAACCAAGACATATTACACGCTCATACCACTCATGACCAAATTTTCTTCTAATATAGATGTTAATGACTCAATGTGATATTACCTCGCATTGATGAAACATTAAAACTCTAGGTTAGTGATCGTTGTTGTTTACCACAACAGCTGTGAGACCCCAAAAACTTCACCAGATTCAAATTTGGCACCAGGATGGTATACTCCAGCGACTTTGGATACCATTGAACGTCTCGCCAAGAACCAAGTCAACTTGTTGACTTGTCAACTGCATTGAGATCTTGATCAAGGATATGCACGGGCCTAAATTAAAACGGCCACGAGTAGTTCACCGATACTCAAAAAATCGCAGTGCGTTCCCCCGGGTTCACACAGATACTGCGAGAAGTCTCATTCTGAGCCAATGATGAATCCTTGAACAACCGTGGTGAGAGTTTATAACTCTGTGACCCACAGGATTTGCGGTCATTTTTCGTATCGAGAAGCGTCAGCAAGAAGTGAAGTTTGAAAGTTTCAACACGAAGTTTGTTCCCAAAGAAGGTAAAGCTAAAATTCTATGTGACAAGTTGTTTGATTTCCTCCTTAATCAATTTTTTACTATATAAACACCTGAATGTGATCAAGAGAAGATATGAAGAGTCAGACTCCAGTCAAAGTCAAAGTCAAATCAAAAGCTGGATGTCCGATTCAAGACACTCACTGAAGACCAATCGCCCAATGAACTTTAATAGTCAAATCTGAAGACCATTGTATCCAAAGATGAAGTTGTCACTGCAAATGTGCTAAATTTTATCAACATCCATACCCGTCAACTGCAAAGGGGGAGATTGTCATGTTAAGGGAGATTGTTGAAATATTATGTAGTGTTCAACTGAAATCAAATCCAAGAGAAGCCTGAAGATTAAATGAAAGCATTAAACCAAGGGGGAGATTCTTAGGACTAATTTATTTGGTTTAATCTTTACATTTTACAATGACTAAAATGGAACACATCAACATTTGAAGGCTATTTGAGGATTTCGGCCAGGGACCGAAATCCCCCAGGATTTCGGTCACGATGACCGAAAAACCTGGGATTTTTAGTGGGCCTGGCTTGACCTTTTCGGTCTGATTAATGGTTTGTGGGCTTTAGGTCATCGATGTGTAGCTTACGTATAAATACCTTTGTTTAGCCATCATTAGGTTAGTTGGTTGTTTTGGGAACTTGTGCAAGTCTAGAGAGAATATCCATTATTCAAGCAACCAAGAACCTTATGTACTAGTTTTTTGGATTAATCAAATAATGCATTGAAGGTTTAATCTATTGTGTTTGATTGATTGATTGATACCATTCATAGATCTAGGATTGTTTGGGACCTACAACATACCTTCTCTTGAAGTGTCGGCCTTCATCCTCGCTTTCTCTATATACTATTTTGTTAAGGCAAGTTGCAAGTTTAAGTGAATAGAAGTGTTCTCCTTTATTGCTTAATAGTGTTAACTACTTAAACGCATAAGAAGTTCTTTATACAAGAAAGAAACTAGAATTCTAAGTGCCTTACTCTTGGTGGTGGATATTTGTAGAGAATATCAAGCTTCTTGTCTTTGCCATCTACGTCAACTCCCCAATTCCAAGTGGGATCAAAGGCTTCAAAGGTTGTCACTCTAAAATATCCTATGGTTGTTTTAAATATCATTCTAACCTATGTAATTGGATCCTTGATGGATTTGTTTTAAAATGGTGAAAAAATAAACTAGTTATTTTTAAATGCTTCCATTGCTGTTTATGTGAAAACCTCTATTTTATGCCGCAAGACCCATCACTTCCTGCACATAGGTTCAACTTTATCGTAAAAGAGGAACAAAAAAACTTCATCTTTAAGAACGAACTTGTAAAAATTTTCGACAGTGATAACGAAACTTCTAAAAACTTGGTTTTCAGTTGTTGAGAAGTCAAAGGGTAGTAACACCATTTCATACATCAAAGGCGTTTAACATCATAAAGTACTGTTAGTTTTAGCTGAGTCGTTGACCAACTCGGAGTTTTACTTGTAATCTTTGTCAGACAATTTCTATCTTTTGATGTATGTTCCCAAATGTAACTTTCGAATGTTCTCAAGTTATGAATGAACATACTTTTACTTTAATACTTGTGTTTATTATCATAATGTGAATCCAAAATTTGTTATACCGAAATCCACTCTTGGATATCGGACTGTGCAACGAAGTCTAATTTCGGAAGCTATACAAGCTCAAAAGTCAAGAGTTAAAGGACACCAAAATCCACTCTGGATTTCGGTACAGAAGCCTTCGGTACAAAAACCTCTAAAGACATCAGATGATCCAAGTTCGGAAGATCAAGTAACTTCGGAAGAGCAACTCCCATACTGAAGTTCATCCTTAACTTTGGTACCAATCAGAAGTTCAGATCAAGATAAGAGATCTAGTTAAATGAAGATAAAGAAAAAGATAAGAAGATCCGTTTATAAAGTACAATCAGGCTTGTCAAGTCATGTTCCCAGAGTTGCATTGGTGCATGTACTGTTATATAGAGAACAATCAACTAAGGCTAGTCTATTCTGACCTTGTACTTTTAACCTTAGTGTAATACGGAATGAACTGGTCTGTGGTTCATTCCACCCTTTAGTCTTTGTCCAGTGGGAACTCTCCTTGCACTATAAAAGGAGAGTTCCACAAACACTTTTCTTCATGGTTTGGAGAACTGATCTGTAACTATCTTTCTATGATATAAAATCTCTCCCATTCCATCAATCTCTTGTTCTTCATCGTTATGCTTATGTTCTTCCTTTCTTATATTTAATTCTTATACATTGATCTTCAAGTCTTAGTTATTCCACATTCTAACTTGTTTGTACTTATTTATTGTTGAGCATCGATCTGTCTAAGTATTTCTCAAGTCTTTGGACTTGTCCTTCATTTCCACACCTTAAATACTTAGTTTTAAATTCAAGAATTGGTATCAGAGCCATTGTGGCTATTTGTAAGGTTCATCGTGCTCAGTTTTCTTAAGCCTTGGCTTCAGTAACAACCTTTGGACCCGCTATAAACCTTCATATGCTGTAAAGCTTAAGTTTCTAAACTCAAATCTCTTTCAAACAAGTTCAAGACTTTTTGCAAACATGCAAATAAACTACTCTTTAAATGTTACCAACAGTGTTGGGAGCTCCACCAGAGCTCCAATACTCATTCGTATTGAATACAATGGTTGGGCAACTCACATGCAAAACTATCTTAGAAGACAAGGGAAAGATGTATGGAGATCTGTTGAGGAGGGACCTCATGTTCCCATTCTCATCCCCATGGCTGACACCGCTGAAGGTGCCCTTGGAGGAGCTTCTCAACCCAGACTGAGACCTCTTGATATAGAAAAGATGGACAATGACCAGATTGCGTTCACTAAAATCTCTTGTGGCATTCCCCACGAATTATTTGATCTTATTCAAAACTATACCACTACTCAGCAGATCCGGGTTCCGTTGCAAAACATGTTCCAATGTACAGAGAAGGGGAAAGACAAGAACTTGATAGCAAGTCTCAGCGAATACAACCAACTTTCATCTGTTCTCGGGGAAAGTCTAAGCGACTCATTCACTCGGTTGTCTCTTATTGTTACACGTCTCCTGATTGTAGGAGCGATAAGGACCAATCAATAAACAAATCTCAGATTTCTTGAAGGTCTAGAAAGAGACTGGATGATGGTGAAGATGATTCTACAAGACTCCGGGAAACTTAAAACCTTCAATATGTATCGCTTGTATAATAACTTGTTAGGTCAATAAAATGATGTGAATGCAGTCAATCGTAACTGGGTGGACCTTTGGCCCTAGTAGTTGAGCGCAAGCTTCTAGTGTTGGGCTACTCTCCGCAACAACTAGCATAGTACCAACAAGCTGTTTCAAACCCAACTTACCTTCCTACCAACCACCAAAACGTACCACAAGAGATAAGTCAGTATTCATATCTGTTGTCGCCAAATATTCTAAGTAAGTGCGGAAAGAAAAGTTGCAGAAAGTAAAGGTCCGAAACTGAAGGTTTCGGAGGGACAAGTCCTGAGACTTGAGATGGACAAGTCTGAAGACTTGACGTGGATGCGGAATTATAATGAAGAACTAATACTTAGAATAGATCTTAATACGTCAACAATAAATAATATAAATTAACAGTAATATAACTTGCAAATAGAAAGATTGAAAGTTAAAGGTGTTAGAAAAGTAAGGACAATAAGAAATGCAGATAAGAACATGAGAATTGATGGAATGAGAGATTATATTGATAAATATGAAAGTGTTACATAAAGTCTCTCAAACTCATGAGGACTGAAGATGGACTTGGTCTCCCTTTTGTAGAATAAGGGAGGACCTTCGGATAATATCCTATGGACTGAAGAGGAGACAACACGTCTCTCTTCAGTCAGATAAGAAAGGGTGAATCTAATATAATAATACAATGTCAGACTAGGGTGGCTTGTCTATAATATAATAGTATTCTAAGTACACAAGACATACTTCTAGGGGGCCACGCCTGATCTAGTCTAATCATGTCCTATATGTTGCAGTGCTTATCCTTTGCCTTATCTTCCTGATCTTCAGTCTTCTTTGAAGAATGGTTAAGTACGATATTTCCTTTGATCTGTTGATATTGATAGTCCGAAATCCTGAGAGGATTTCGGAGTCCTGGCGGTTCAGAGTATCTTGGAAATGTGGTTGTGTATGTCTTGATCTTCTGAGTGAGTTCGGAGTGTGATCTTCCGAACTCATTCTTCTGGGTGAAGTACTTTCTGATCTTGAGATTCTTCGGAGTTCCCAAATCCAAGACTGGATTTTGGATGATTACAATGTTATCAGAACACAACTTTATCCGAGATATTAATTATGAATATACAACATACATAAATGTAACCATTCGTTCATTCATTAAAGCATTCATATAACAGTAATAGCATTCCATCAAAATAAGAAGTTTGACATTACAATCCTATCAAATCAAACTACAAGATGGTCAACAAGTTAACTTTTTAACACTAACAATTCCCCCTTCGGTGACCAGACGAGGAGTTTGATTCAGCATCTTCAGAATTTGTCATTTACGCCTTGTCTTGCAGCATATAACCAGAATTTTCTGATCTCCAGTAGCCATTGCATTCTGAGAAGCATTTCTTTCTTAGCTTCAAGGTCTGATGAGGATGATTTCTGCACAGCCTTGATGTATTCCTTCAGCATTCCATTAGAAACTCTTCTGATTAGATCAGCACGAAGAAAAAGGAAGGATCCTTTTTCTGCAGGATTCTTGTAAACCAATCCGAGTACTGGATCGGAGGTGGCACCTCTTTTCCAGTTGTCTCGATTGTCTGGCATAGATAAATCAGGTTTGTGTATGAAATGCTTATCTGGATGATTCTTGATGAGTTTATACATTTCTACATCATTAAAGAAAAATTCTTCTACGAGGCCATGTAGAAATCTTCTGGCTGCAACGTAGGCTTCTCTGGCAACTTGTTTTTATTTGTGAGACAGCTTTACAACAATAGTGAAGATGTCTGCTCGGTTCATTTTCTGGAAGTCGGCTTTTGTTATCATAATTGTTTTGGCGTAGTTGTTATTTCTGACCAGCTAATATTCGAAGAATTCTGATTTCTGGAACTTACTTCTTTTGACACTTCGAACAGCTGTTATGACTTCGTCTGACCATGTATCAGCTTGAGGTTTGGTCCATGTTTTGAAGAATTGCTGATTTTTGTAGAAAGATGCTAGTTCTTTGTTGACTCCTGATTCTACAGTGAAATTGAGAGTGTACCGATACTTTTCTCCGTTTGGAGTCAACGGTATGTCCCAGTTGTGGTTGGACGTGGGGGGAGGATTGTATGACTTGAAGGATTTGAAATCAAAGTCAGTCAATGGTCAGAACATGAGGATGTTTGAAATGATAGGTCTGTTGGGACTAGTTGGATCAGCTTGGTTTTGGTCAGGTTCTGACTCAGTACTAAAGTCTTCAGCATGTTCATGAGCTTGGGAATCGAAGAACTTTGATTTCTTTTCCTTGACTTCTAGGGGATCAGATTCCTTGATCGGCAAGTATACGAAAATCTCATCGTCTTCCGATGGATCTTTGTCTGTTGGAGTTTGAATTTTCGGAGGAGAGAGATGAGGTGTAGATTCAACTATCGGAGTTTTTGTTGGAGATTCTTTTGTAGTTTATTTCGAAATCTCTTTCTGAGTTGTTTCCTCCTCTATTGACTTTTTCTCAACAGATAGTTTTTCAGATTCTTCATTGCTGACTCGTGTGTTTTCCTGATTGATTCTTTCTTCGGGGTTCTCTGATGTTAATCTCCTGTTATGTCTTCCATGGTTTCTTCTTTATCTTCTTTGGTCCCACTTGGACCAGCGTTTGTATCTATTTCCATGTCGTCGGTCGGAGATTTTGTTGATTTATCTGCCTCTCCCCCTCCTGGGGCACCTGCAAGAATTGAAGGGGGCACAAGTAGGCGGCCCAGAATGGAGTCGAGTTTGTCAAAGACATTGTCAACTTCCTTCTTGATACAATCGGGAAGTAGTGTAGCTGCAATTGTTTGGAGTTCTTCCATAACCTCGATGTTCAATTTTGTGCAGAGTTTGATCTGCTCAATGGGACCTTCCATTGTGCCGGTGATGGCTTGCAAAGTGTGTGTAACCATCTGAAGGAGGAGAGCATTAGTTCTTCTGAGGGAGAAGTTTTCGGCTAGGACCCCATTAAGGTAGTTGGCCATATGGTCCATTGAGGCGGAGAGCTTGGTTTGCACATTGCTAAGGAGCTCAGGAACTTGCTTTTGGCATTTTTCAACTTCGTCAAGCATCTTTTGCGCTGTTTTCATCATGTTTGCCGTGTCAGATTCGCGTTGAGCATCAATGGTTGCAATTCCATCGTGGATGATCTTTTCAGCTTGACTATCGCAATGTTGAAGGATGTCTCTGTCCTTTTTCTCTAGTGCAGCGACTCGATCTTTAAGTGCGATAAGTTCTTTGGTCAGAGCTTCCTGATTTTGTAAGGATTTTAATTCAGTCAGGAGGGTGGTTAAGGCGTCCACCTTCTGATGTATAGAGTCATCTTTGAGTAAGGAGGTGACGGATTGAGGAGTAGTTTGGTTGGCAGCTTTATCGGAGGATGAGTTGGTATCACTGAGATCGACCAGATGCATTTGGGATGAAAAGGGTTTATCTACCTCTTGATCAGCACCAAAGAGGGAGGTGCCGATTGGGATCGATTGAGTCTCGGAGATAATTACTCGGGAGTCGGACTCAGTGGGTTGTTCGACTGTGTGCTTCTGCATTGTCTTTTTCTAAAGTTCTTGAGCACAAAATCTGTTCCAAGTGAGAGGGACGATCGCTGAGGCAATCTTTGACCAGTCGGTTTCAGTAGTATCGAAAAGGTAGATGGGGGAGTCTAACAGTTTGTCGAGAGAGGAATGCAGAAGGGAATCGATCTGGAGAGTGAGCGCATTGATTCGCCTTCTTTCGGATTTGACATGTTCTGAGTCATTGTCGGATGGTGGACCAAAGGTAAAGAGGGTTTGAAGTTCCTTTTGTTTATGTTCAAATTGTTGTTTGAGACGATCAACTAATGACATTTGTTCTTGAAGTGTGGTCTGGAACTTCCATTTGTTAAATTCGGATGCATCAGGTGGAGGTTGAGTGAGATCTGGGATAAGATCAATTTTGGGGTCATCCTTGGTGATTGGTTGTTTCTTTATAGATTGTGGAGGTGAGTTATGTTTTTCCTCCATAAATATATCTTCATGAGTGTCTTCCGAGCCTGGAGAGTTCTGTCTTTCCTCCAAATGTTCTGACTCGGAATCTCTTGAAGATGGTTCAGATGTCTAATAAGAAAGAACACAAGTTAGATAGTGGACACGTATGCCAGATGTAACACATACCTGAGGGAAAATGATCTAAAAGGTGATGTTTGAATCAAAAGTGATTTGAATACACAGTATTATAGATTGATGATTTCCATTTTGTTTAAAACTGTGACGTTAGAACAAAGTAACCAATTGTTGTTTTTTCTTTTAAGTGAGCATAGTTTTAAATCAGGAATGTTGGAGATTAGTCGAAAGAGATTAGATAAGAAAATATCAGAAATTTTAAATTTTGGAGATCAGCGATCAGAAGGTGGTCGAAAATAACATACTTTTGTTAAGAGTTGAGAAGAGGATTCAGAAGTAAGAGACTTTTGAGAGAGTAGAGAAAGGGAATTCAGAAGTAAGAGACTTTTCACAAACAGAAAGAGACGATTCAAAAGTAAGAGACTTCTGACAAACAGAAAGAGAGGGTTCAGAAGTAAGATACTTCTGAAAATTAGAAGAAGGTGATTCAGAAGTAAGATACTTCTGAAAATTAGAAAGAGGTAATGAAAGAGGTAATGAAAGAAGTAATGAAAGAGGTACCGTTTTGACTTTTCGTTGCTTCTTTTTAGGTGGTTCTTTGGATAGGGAGGACTCGGAAGCTTTCTTTTTGAGTTTCTTAGGGGCCTTACATTGTTTGAGAGAGTAAGGTGGATAATCGGGTACTCCTTCTGTAGAAGTGATGTGAAAATAGACAGCAGGTTCTGTCTGATCGGCCAAGTTCAGAAGGGCTGCAGGCAGTCTACGGATTTTGCCAAATATGGAGTCTGTTTTTGCAGTATAAGGTTTGGCTTTGGGCATGACCAATTTATCTTCTTTTGATCTGGGTGTAGGGATTGGGATCTGAAGAGTCTGATAGATGTGGTCGATGCACATAGCCCAAAAACGTGCTGAGTGAATTTGACCGGTTGGTTTCTGGGAGGAGGGTATGTAGGAAAGGAAGTAGTCAAAAAGGATCGTTGCATGATCAATTTCATGACCGGAGTAGAGGCTCCAAAGAAGAACCATGAGACGTTTGTTTAACTGGTCTGTACCGCCCATTTTTCGAGTTAAGTACTTAATGATGTAGTGGATTAGACATTGCCATAAGGGTGAGATGTGTCCCTTAGACATGTGAAACAATTTTGGCAAATCGTACATGTACCCCATATTGTGGATCATGGATTTGAGATCCCCATTGGTTGGTTGGTCAAAGGTGGATTCGTAGTATGGAAGATGCAGTGCTGCAGCAAATATTTTCTTGTCGAGGATGAAGTTTTGACCGTCTTGTAGAGTTATGGTGTAACCGGTGGGACATTTGGTGGCGGAGGAGACAATATCTTGAAGTAAGGAGACCGGTATAGCAGGGGGTGGATGGAAGAATGCTCTAACCAGTTTGTGTATTGACGGTATGTGAATGAGGATGCGTAGATGTTGCTTGTAAACCTTGAGATCTTTTGAAAGGTAGACATTGGAGAGGGGAACAAGGATTGTGTCGTTGTCGCACTTTGATTGTGAAGCCATTGAAGAGTTATGATGTGAGAGATGAAGAGTAATGGAACTTTTAGATATTTAGGGTTGGGAGATTGGAGACGGCAACGAGAGAGGGTTATAATGATAGAGAGGGAAATATGGAAGAGATGAAAGAGTGGGTGAGACTAGAAGAAGAGGGAACGGTTATAACAATTTTGAAATTGTGTAAGAAACCGTCGGCTAAGAGAATGAAGGGACGTGTGAACAGTTATGTCAGAAAAGTGTGTGCTTGGCATTTACTGCTAAGAAATGATGAAAAAGGATGGTCCATTAAAGGACGGACATGTGTGACAGAGGGAATATCCATTGGAGAAATATTGATCGTGAGGTTTTTCATTATTGGGTATTAAATGTTTTACGTATTAAATTTACATTCTCACATTAAATATGTCGTGGTGAGGTGTCTAAGGTACAGATTGGTGTAACAGTTGTGGTTGTGACTTGTTCAGGGGGTGAGTAATTCTGAATGGATTTTCGAACCAGTAGGATTGGATTTCTGAGGTAGTGTGAACATCTGAAATTGTGTTCCGAGAAGGGTTTCAGAGTGGAAAATTCGGAGAGAGAGAGTTCTGAGTGAAGGTAAGGATATGGGGGTTCTGAGATACGGGAATGAATCAGAAGGGTTGATTCAAAAAGGGATAGTAGGATTCTGAAGTGAAGTTTGAGGTTCGAAAAAAGGGGGTAGTGTTTCTGATGGCTACGGATCAGAAGTGACATAAGTGTGAGAGTTCTGATTGTAGTTCGGAGAGGAAAGATCGGAAGCTGCTTTCTGAGAATGGCAGTTTAATGGATAACTTAGAAGTTGTCATGTCATTTCTGTAGAGATAATCAATGGCACAGACTGTTTAGGTTAAGCAGTCAAATCATGCAGCACATCTCTATGTTACTGATCTCGAAGCGATGAGGTGTCATGAAGTGGTGAAACGGAGGTGGTAATAAAAGGGGGTTTGCTGTGAAACGAATAAATCACACAAGAGAAGTTTTGAGGACTAATATGGCTTCAAGACGTCCATTTAACCGTGATGAGAAGGTAGAGGTTAGGATGCAAGATGGTGAGTTTGCTGGTGCTGTTTATGGTGGGGTGATCAAATCAGTGTGGAATCATCGTTATGAAGTGAAGATGACAACACTGACTGATGGATCCACTGGTGGTCCTTTGAATGTGCATGTAGATTTTGCATATCTGCAACCTGTTTCTCCTAAGGTTTTGGTGGAGTTTAAGCAGTTTGATTTTGTGGAGGTGTGGTACCGTCGAGGGTGGTTGCCAGCTGCCATTTCGAGTAAAACTCCATTCAATCAGTTCCATGTGGTGTTGGTGGATGGGACCCGTCTGTTTGTGGATGAGTCGGAACTGAGAATTCATCAGAGGTATCATCTTGGAGAGACTCCGATGTGGCAATACTATAAGCTCTGATGATTGAAGAAGGCTGTTGTTCTTCTGGTAGTTTATGTGTCTTGTTGTCGGATAGTATGTTTGCTTGTGTGGCTAGAATTGTGTGAAAATTACTTTCGTTGTACTCCCTCCGTCCCAAAATGATAGTCCATGTTTCCATTTTAGTTTGTCCCAAAATGTTAGTCCACTTCTAAATATAAATGACATCTTTACCAAAATACCCCTAACTTTAATTGTAACATCCAACACATTTAGTGCCGGCATTAAATGCAAAGAAAGGGTAAAACAGTCATTTTGTGGGAAAAAGTAAGATGCATTTAATGTTCTCTTAATCTGTGTGTTTTTTGTCTGTGGACTATCATTTTGGGACGGAGGGAGTATTTTGTAACGTTTTGGGTGTTATGAATGAAAGCAAGTTGTGTTGTTTGATTGAATTTGTGAATGGAATTCAGAACTTTACATTCAGAAAGTGTTTAGGAAGAAGTCAGAGATGAAAAGATTCAGAGAGAAGAGAAGTTTTGTCGTATCTAGAGGGGAGAAATATAGAGAGAGGGAGAGTGTGAGAGTTAGGTGAGGATGTGTCAATTTTGGGAAAATGAGAACAATCTGTATGGGAGCAAGAGCGGTTTTATCCATTACGCCGTCAAAGTTTCCGAACCGTCTAATGAACCGTTTTAGGCCATGATGCTGATGTGACAGGTGCATTAACTGCCCACTAGGGTCATTATGACCTCTAATTAATTGAATTAGAGAAGGTGAATGGGCATGCTGGTTGATTATAAAAAGGGGTTTTCGGCTAAATGTTTAACCACTCATAACAAAAGAAAAAATTAACTGAACAGAATTTGCTTTCAAAATGGCTCGATTTTTCTTCAACTGCTTTGATGAGGTCGAGGTGAAGCTTACTCAGGAAGATTTCGCAGGAGGGTATTATGAGGGAGTGATCACGAAGACGTGGAAGAGACATTGTGAAGTTCAGCTTAGGTGTCTACCGGACAACACAGTTGGGAAGATGATGATCGTGAAGGTCAAGTATGGTGTTCTTCGTCCCATTCCACCTACGGTGATCGTAGAATATAAGGTTGGGGATTACGTCGATGCATGGGATCGACAAGGATGGTGGAGTGGTGTCGTCAACAATGTGATCAGCGATGATGTGTATGATGTTGTGCTGCTGGATGGGAAGACTGTGCGCGTGTGTGATATGTATGTGCGAATCACACAAAACTTTACGTATGGCAGTCCTCCAAAGTGGCAATACAACAAGCACTAGGGAGGAGGGGATGAAGTTGTAATCTTTTGTTTTTGATGTTTTAGACTGTTTTCTGTGTTAGAATCTTAAGTCGTAAAATTTTGAGATGTTTTTGTTTATGACTTAATTGGTTCAGTTCTTGTAAGGTCTTTTAATCTTAATGAAAATATGTTTTTCTTTTATGTGTGTTGGTAACCCTTAAATGAAATATGTGACACCGTTACTGTGATTATATTGAGACAGATCTTCTGAGATTTTAGAGGTTGTGACAATGAGAGTAGTCGGAAGTCTTATGGTTCTGAGGGAATAGTCAGAGACTTTTCGGAACTGAGATTTTGCTGAGTAGATGATAGTCAGAAACTGAGTATCATTCTCTGAAGAAATCAGAGTCATGATTTAACATACCCAATTTGTCCAGAAAATTATTGAATTTAGTGGAATCTAAGGCTTTTGTGAAGACATCAGCAACTTGTTCATCAGTAGGAATGAAGTAGAGTTCGATGTTACCTTCTAGGATCTGATCCTTGATGAAGTGATACCTAAGATCGATGTGCTTCATCATAGAATGTTGAATAGGATTATGAGAAATGGCTATGGCACTCTTGGAGTCACAGTAGATAGGAACCTGAAGAAATCGGTAACCATAATCCATGAGCTGAATCTTCATCCAGAGAACTTGTGAACAGCAGGTAGATGCAGCCACGTATTCTGCTTCTGCTGATGACAAGGCGACACAGTTTTGTTTCTTTACGGACCAGCTGACTAATCTTCCACCTAGAAATTGACAGCCTCCGGAAGTGCTCTTCCGATCCAATTTGCAACCGGCGTGGTCCGAATCGGTGAATGCTTGGAGTTTGAAGTTGTCTCCGATTGGGTACCATAGTCCCATTGCCTTAGTACCTTTGAGATATTTGAAAATTTGCTTTACGGCTGTCAGATGTGACATTTTCGGAGCTGCTTGATATCTGGCACACAGGCAAGTAGAAAACATGATGTCGGGTCTACTTGCGGTTAAGTACAAGAGTGAACCTATCATTCCTCGATACAACTTATGATCTACTGGCTCGCCATTGGGGTCTGCAAAGATTTTATGGTTGGTGGATATCGGAACTTTGGCAGTAGAACAATTTTCAAGGGAAAATTTCTTCAGAAGTTCATTTGTATATTTTTCTTGATGAATAAAAATTCCTCTCTTGATTTGTTTGATTTGTAGGCCTAGGAAGAAATTTATTTCTCTGTTCAAGCTCATGTGAAATTTGTCTGTCATCACTTTTGCAAATTCATCAACCATCGCTTGATTAGTTGATCCGAAAATGATATCATCTACATAGACTTGGACGATCATGATGTGATTTTGATGTGATCGAACGAAGAATGTAGGATCAATGATTCCTCTTCTGTATCCGAATGATACTAGAAAGTTGGATAATGTTTCATACCAAGCTCTGGGTGATTGTTTTAGACCGTATACGGCCTTATTCAGACGATATACATGGTTGGGTCGAGACAGCTCTTCAAAACAGGAGGTTGTTGAAGATAAATTGTTTCTTGTTGGTCCCTTTCAAGAAATGCACTTTTCACATCCATTTGATGTACAATGATGTTTTTATGTGCAGCATAGGCTAGAAAGATCCGAATGGCTTCTAGTCTAGCTATCGGTGCATAAGTTTCATCAGAGTCAAGTCCTTCGATCTGACTGTACCCTTTTGCCACTAATCTGGCTTTGTTTCTGACTACTGTTCTCATGTCATCAAGTTTGTTTCGGAAGACCCATCTAGTACATATGACTCTGTGATTTGATGGTCTCGGAACAAGATCCCAAACATTGTTTCTTTTGAATTCTGATAGTTCTTCTTGCATGGATTTGATCCAATCGTCGTCGTCTAGAGCATCTAGAACTGTTTTTGGTTCAACTTTGCTGATGTATGCGACATAATGGCATTCATCCTGAATTGATTTTGTTTGACCTTGTATGAACTTTGGAGGAGGGATCTCTGATGATTTGGTTCGGAGGATGACTCCGAGTCCAATTATGTAATCTTGGAAGAAGAGCTGGGTCAGAAATAAGAGGAGAAACATCTTGAATGAAGTTGGTGTCTTCAGGAGATATGTTTTGGTTTTGTAATTCTTTAGTTGATGCATTTTCATCGGCTTCAAAGATGAAGATTGGTGGATTATCAAGTGTATCTTCTGATGGGACATTTGCTGAGGAAGTATCTTCTGAGGGTTGATGGTCCCCCTCGGATTGAGGTATCCCATCAACATGAGTCGGGAGTCTAGACTCCCCCTCTGAGGTTGCTGGGTGTAAGGGATCCTTCTGAGTTTGATGATTCGGGGAAGGGAGCGAAGGCTCCCCCTCAACTGTTGAAGTGTTGATCGGAGGGTTTGTTTGATTGTCAGATGTCGTGGGTTCTGATGATGTGGAAGGTTCTGATGCTGAGATGATTTGCTGAATTGCATCAGGAGAGTGGATAACTTCAGCATCTTTTGCAGTTACTGGTGCGTCAAAGAGTAAGTCGTAATCAATTTCAACTGTATGAATGGGTTGATGTCCTACTGGAATATCATCCTCCATTACATATAGAATATCTTGATTCTTCTTTCTCCATTGATACTGATCATCGAATTCTATGTTGAAGCTTTCTTCAATGACTTGTGTTCTTTTGTTTAGAACCCGATAGGCAACCAATTTTGAGGAGTAACCCATGAAGATTGCTTCATCACTTTTGGGTGTAAATTTTCCCAAATGGTCTTTGTTATTTTTAATGAAGCATTTGCAGCCAAAGATATGGAGAAATTTGACATTGGGTTTTCTCCCGTTTAAGATTTCATAGGGTGTCTTCTGTAGTCGTTTGTTGATGATGGTTCGATTCTGAACAAAGCATACTGTTGCTATTGCTTCTGCCCAAAACGTTAGAGGCAGACTTGCAAAAGTCAGCATCGATCGAGCTGCTTCCACTAAGGTTCTGTTTCTTCTTTCTACTATACTGTTTTGCTGAGGGGTGTATGGTGCTGAGAAGTTGTGCTCTATTCCTTTGGATGCTAGAAATTCTTCAATTTGCTTATTGTTGAACTCAGTTCCATTATCACTTCGGATTCTTCTTACTGGTAGTTTCATTTTGAGTTCGATGGATGTAATGAAGTTTCGGAGTTCCATGCATGTGTCTGATTTTAATCTTAAAAAGAATACCCAAGTAAATCGGGTGGAATCATCCACGATAACTAGGATATACTTGTAAGACCCGTTCCGCCGAGTCGCGGCCCGGACTAATCCGCGGTGCGGCTTTAGGAAGGATCTGGAATCGCGAAGAACTTGTACGCGCAACGCAGCTCATAAGAACCCGCGGCGCGGTGCGCCGCTAATGTGAAAAACCCTAATTCGGATTTAAACGCCTATATAAAGGGACCCAGCCCTAGGGTTCGTGTTTTTGGGAGTTTTCTAGAGCAGAGGCGTCTGGTTTCGGCAGATACTCTTTGGTCTCGAGGCTTTGAAGGCTTTGGGAGATTAGAAGAAGGAAATCCAACGCAGGAGAAGGTTTGGGACAGATCGTGGGCATCACTCCGTCCTTCAGAAGTAAGGTAAGAAGATTTACTCTTCTGACTTTCCTTTTCATCCCGTCATATGGTGTTACCCGTTGGTTTGTAGCTTTAGACGATTTGTAGCACTTAGGGTTTGGACCAAGGACATGGATGGACTTGCATGTCCATAAGGAAGTGACCTTAGGGTACTTTCTGATCCCAGGAAGGGTGTAAAAAGGAACCCTAGCCGATTGATGTACTGTTAAGCGCTAATAACATTTTTGAATGTTACGAGCCGCGACGCGGACTGGCTATGTTAGCGGCGCAGACTCGGCTGAACCCCCGTAATTGTGCAATGGTAGCCACGGCGCGTAGGACGAGAAGCCACGCCGCGGCGAGCGACTGTTTGGCCCTAAGGTTTGGTGGTAAACGTTGGGTCTGACCTTTAGGCAAGTCTATAAGAGTTTGGTCAATGCTTAATATGTTGTGTATGTGGGATTTAGGTGTGAGGACGAACTAAGTGGGGATATTAGAGAATATCTACACGGTTTCGAATCAGGTGAGTATCCTCACCTTACTATATGATGTTGCATGTTAGGCACCTTGTGTGTTATTTACAGTTATATGATTTGCTCTATATCTGTGGTTATTTGTTGTTGGGCTCAGTACTGATGTGTGTCCCCTCGTAGCTGTTGTATGGTTAGTTGGACTATTGCCTTGTCCCATAGCTGTTGTATGATGGGCTGGGCCATAACCGGGAACCCACAGCTGTTGTACGATGGGTAGAACCTTCCCGTGTCCATAGCTGTTGTATGATGGACGCCCGTAGCTGTTGTATGGCGGGTAGGGTCGGGTCGTTCTCGAGGACAGGTTGTTTAATATGTGGCCATGTATGGTAATTTTTGGACTCACTAAGCTTTAAGCTTACCCGTTGATTTTATAACATTTCAGGTATTTCAAATGACAAAAGGAAGGGCAAGGCGTGACGGCAGCGCATCGCATTCAAGAGATTTATTTTGATGAACTATAATAGTATTTTCAAATGTTTCCGCTGTTGGTTTAAATAATATGTTGAACAGTTTTTACTTTTGGAATAAATATTTTATTAGAACCTTGGTAATAAATGAATTTTTAAATTTTTGAAATTGGGGCGTTACAAATTGGTATCAGAGCCTTGGTTTGAGGGATTTGGATGAACTGTATTGGGAATCCAAACTCAAACTTAGGACTGAATGATTTTTGTCAAGAAAATGTTTTTGGAAAGTTAATTAAAGTAAAAGAGGATGTTATGCGAACCGTCAGCCGAGCTCAAGTAAGTTTTGTGATTCCCAATTACCCATGCCAAGTTTGTGTTATGTGATAAAATGTAAATTTGCCTGGATAATATACTCTGTAGACTGTGTTGTGACATATGTGCTGCTTTGGAATGTTATGCTACTGTCGTTAGGTTGCTTAGTGAATGCTGGTAGGTTATATGCAATTAGGGTAAGATAGCCTGAGAATTTTTGGCCTGGCCTTACTGGCTGTTCCTTGGTTGGTTGTGACTCTAGGGTAGGATCAGTTATTTAAACGTCTATCTTATTCCTGATTGTGTACGGCTGTGCGTCCGTGAGGCGACTCGACGACGTTAGTAGTAGTTCTGTTAAGCAAGTGTGGGAGGGAGAATTAAGTCAATGATTAGGCACCCCGGTGCATGATCACCGGATTCATAGGAAGTGGTTTTAGCGTATGTGCGACAATTTAGGAGGATGGTTGATGAACTTGGAATAAGGGCGAATAGGTGTGGAAGGTAGTACCAGGCCAGTACTACCGAAAGCACAGGATTCACGCTTGAGCCAAGAGTAGTTAACCAAAGTCCTAGAAAGTCAAGTGGTTGGGTAGATAGGAGTGACCCGAATATTGATATCAAAATTATTGCGCATTTCAGAATGGCAATCACACGAAGTAATGGTGGGACAGATGCGGGTGCCTCGAACGTGGAAGGGTCAACTGATGAAAATCTCTGCAACCTGATAGCGGAGGAGGTTTCGCGAGAAGTGTTGGCTGCGATACCTCAGTTCTTTGGTACAATTAAGGCTGAGCTATGGACAATGCTCGAGGAGCGACTGGCTACTCAGGGCACATCACGGGCCAGGGATGCAAGTTATAAGGACTTTTCGGCTTGTTCGCCTCCGATGTTCGATGGGGGCAGGGATCCGATTGTCAGTATGCGGTGGATTTCCGCGGTAGAAGGTGCCTTCCGCACCTGTTCTTGTCATGACAACTCTAAGGTAACATTTGCAGTGAATCTTCTAAGAAAGGGTGCGAAAGATTGGTGGGAAATAAGAACGAAAGACCTCACTCCTGCCCAGTTGGATGCCATTACGTGGCCGCAGTTTAAGGAACAGTTCAAACTGGAGTATGTTCCACAGGTGGAAATGGAGCGCTTGGCGCAGGAATACCTGAATCTGACCTAGACCACTGAAACGGTGACGGATATCACCAAAAAGTTTAATGAGCGAGCACTCTTCTGTCCAAAGTTTGCGGCGACCGAGCGAATGAGGATGACACGATACTTGGCGATGCTTCGCACTGACATTCGGGAATTTGTGTCTGCTGCTAGACACCAGACTCTTACTGATATGATCGCGGCCGCTCGGGCCCGAGAGTTGGAACTGGAAACCAACAAAAGCAGAAGCGTCCGGCGCCTACTCAGACACAGCAGGTGTCGAAGAAATTTCGAGGGGCAGATCAGGGAAAGCAAGGGCAAAGGAGCCATGGTAAGTGTGGTAAATGTGGAAGGAATAATGAGGGGCGTTGCTGGGTGTTAATATACCATAAGTGTGGGAAGGAGGGCCACTATGCTAAAGATTGTCGACAAGAGGTCAAGATTTGTTTTAATTGTAATCAGGTAGGCCACTTCAAGGCCCAGTGTCCCCGTCTGACTCAGGGAGTGGTTCAGAATCCGGCACCCACCACACTCCGGATTACCGATGGTAGGCAGGGGAAGGGGAAGCCCCTAAGACCAAGGGTCGAGCATTCGTCATA
The DNA here is from genome assembly GCA_023525715.1 of Cichorium intybus. Taxonomy (NCBI): domain Eukaryota; kingdom Viridiplantae; phylum Streptophyta; class Magnoliopsida; order Asterales; family Asteraceae; genus Cichorium; species Cichorium intybus. The sequence goes on along the minus strand of CM042014.1, from coordinate 83,030,741 downwards.
ACCGCCGAGGAGGCACAAGATGCGCCCGACGTCGTCACGGGTACTCTTTCTTTACTTGCCTCGTGTTTGTGGTGTGTGTAATTAATGTGTCTATTATGCTTTGATTAGGAACATTCTTAGTCAACTCTACGCCTACCTTTGTACTGTTTGATTTGGGTGCTAGTCATTCTTTTGTGCCTACCGTTCTAGGAAAGGGTTTCAGTATTGCTTTAGGAACTCTTCATCGCCCGTTAGAAGTAGAAATAGCGGATGATAAGACCGTGCAAGCCACTAGTGTGTATCGGGGAAGTGAAGTAGTGATTCAAGGAAAAACGTTTCCGATCGATCTCATCCCGATACCGTTGAGTGACTCTCGAGTCATCATCGGTATGGATTGGTTGGGTCAGCATGAATCATGGATTGGTTGTAAGAACAAGCGAGTGTGGATTCAAACCCCAAGTGGGGGAGAGCTGGTAGTACAGGGCGAAAGGAGGAATAAGGGTGCAACTTTTTGTTCAGCTGCTAGAGCGCGTAGACATTTTCAACATGGAGGTTCGGGATTTGTGGCTTATGTTGTAGACGCACGAGAAAAGAAGCCACAGTAGAAAGCCGGTGATATACCAGTGGTTCGGGATTTTCCTGATGTTTTTCCCGAGGACCTGCCTGGCGTACTGCCAGAGAGACAGGTGGAATTTAAGATCGACTTAACTCCTGGTGCGGCTCCGATAGCTAAAGCACCGTATCGTCTTGCGCCTCCGGAGATGCTGGAGTTGTCTATTCAACTTCGGGAATTATTAGATAAGGGATTTATTCGATCCAGTTGCTCGCCGTGGGGAGTGCCTATTTTGTTTGTTAAGAAGAAGGATGGTTCTAATATGATGTGCATAGATTATCGTGAGCTGAATAAGCTTACAGTGAAGAATCGATATCCATTGCCTCGCATCGACGACTTGTTTGATCAACTGCACGGCGCTTCGTGGTTCTCGAAAATTGATTTGCGGTCAGGATACCATCAAATGTGAGTACGGGAGGAAGACATCCCGAAAACGGCTTTTCGGACGAGGTACGACCACTTCGAGTTTGTAGTGATGCCATTTGGACTGACCAATGCCCCTGCAGCTTTTATGGATTTAATGAACCGGGTGTGTCGACCGATGTTGGATCGGTCGGTTATAGTTTTGATTGACGACATCTTAGTTTACTCTCGGAGTAGGGAGCAACATGAACAACACTTAAAGGAAGTATTAGAAACCTTAAGGAAGGAGAAGCTTTATGCAAAATTATCCAAGTGTGACTTTTGGCTTCGGGAGGTCCAGTTTTTGGGTCACATCGTTAACGAGCAAGGAATCAAGGTGGACCCGGCTAAGGTGGAGGCCGTGATGCGGTGGGAGGTTCCAAAGACTCCCTCGGAGATTAGAAGTTTCTTGGGTCTGGCTGGTTATTATCGTCGTTTCATTCAAGACTTCTCAAAGGTTGCGGTACCTTTGACTCGGCTAACTAAGAAAAATGTTGCTTTTCAGTGGGGTGAGGAGCAGCAGCAGGCTTTTGAGACTTTGCGGCTGAAATTGTGTAAAGCTCCGGTTTTGACTTTGCCTGAAGGCATGGAGGACATGGTAGTTTATTGTGATGCATCTATCTCGGGTTTGGGAGCAGTTTTGATGCAACGAGGTAGGGTGATTGCTTACGTCTCGCGACAGTTGAAACCCCATGAGGCTAACTACCCTACTCATGATTAGGAATTGGGAGCGGTGGTCTTCGCTCTCAAGATTTGGAGACATTATTTGTATGGAGTGAAGTGCACCATCTACACGGACCACAAGAGTTTGAAGTATCTGATGGATCAGGCAAATCTTAATATGAGGCAAAGGAGATGGCTGGATGTATTGAAAGAATATGATTGTGAGATGCACTATCACCCTCGAAAGGCCAATGTGGTAGCGGATGCGTTAAGTCGTAAGGCTTCGGGTACACCCTTTCGGGGCGTTTGTCTAAGGATGACAATGGTGACACCGCTGCTTGAGCTGATTAGGAAAGCTCAGGTGGAAGCAAGCAAGAACGAGAATCAGAAAGGTGAGAGAATTGTGGGTCAGTTGGCAGCTATGGTCAAAGATAGTAGAGATTTGTTAACTTGTCATGAGAGGATTTGGGTACCGAAGCTGGGCGGGGTTCGTCAAACCCTATTGGAGGAGGCACATAAATCCAAGTTGTCTATCCACCCTGGAGCAACTAAAATATATAGGGATCTGCATGAATATTATTGGTGGCCAGGCATGAAGAGGGAAGTAGCTTGGTTTGTCGAAAGATGCATGACCTGTCGTAGGGTCAAGGCCGAGCACCAACGCCTCATGGTAAATTGCAGCCTCTTGAGATCCCAGAATGGAAATGGGAGCATATCACAATGGATTTCATCACGAAGTTGCCAAGAACTACTCGACATATGGACACTATTTGGGTTATCATGGATAGGTTGACTAAAAGTGCTCATTTCCTCCCCATTCAAGAGACCTTCTCTGCAAAGGAATTGGCTAAGGTCTACATAGATGAGATTATCTCTCGGCATGGTATACCGGTCTCCGTGATATCCGATCGGGATGTCCGATTTACGTCTAGGTTTTGGAAGAAGTTTCATGAGGAATTAGGCACTCGCCTTCATTTCAGCACGGCATATCACCCTCAGACGGATGGGTAGAGTGAAAGGACGATTCAAACGCTTGAGACGGATGGGCAGAGTGAAAGGACGATTCAAACGCTTGAAGATATGCTTAGGGCATGTGTTATCGATTTTGGCAGGAGTTGGGATTCCCATCTCCCTCTAGCTGAGTTTTCCTATAATAACAGGTATCACGCGAGCATTGGCAGGGCTCCCTTTGAGATGTTGTATGGAAGTAAATTTCGGACTCTTATTTGCTAGGGCGAGGTTGGCCAGCGGGTATTGGATAGTACTGAGGTAGTAATCAAGACAACTAAGTTAATTCAGAAGGTTCAGGAGAGGTTGTTAACAGCTCAGAGTCGACAGAAAAGTTATGCAGATCGGCGGCGGTCCGATCTCGAGTTTCAGGTTGGGGATTATGTTCTTCTTAAGGTTTCACCTTAGAAGGGAGTCATTCGTTTTAGGAAGCGAGGAAAGCTTGGCCCTAGGTACATTGGACCTTACCGAATCATCGCCCGTGTAGGTAAGGTAGCTTACCGGTTGGAGCTGCCCGAGCAGCTTAGTCAGATTCACGACACGTTCCACGTTTCGCAACTCAGGAAGTGCATTACTGAGGAATCTACAATAGTACCTTTGGAGGATATTCAATTAGATGAACGCCTAAATTATGTGGAGCGACCAATTGCCATTATTGAAAAGAAGATAAAGACTTTAAGAAATAAAACGGCCCTCCATGGATTCACCTATATAAGCCGCGGCAATAGGATTAGTTAAGGTTCAGTGGCAACATCGAAAAGGGTCCGAGTAGACTTAGGAACCGGAGGAGGAAATGCGAAGGCATTATCTAGAACTATTTACCGGCACGGATTTCGGGGACGAAATCCAGTTAAGTGGGGGAGAATTGTAAGACCCGTTCCGCCGAGTCGCAGCCCAGACTAATCCGCGGCGCGGCTTAAGGAAGGATCTGGAATCGTGAAGAACTTGTACGTGCGGCGCGGCTCAAAAGAACCCGCAGCGCGGTGCGCCGCTAATGTGAAAAACCCTAATTCGGATTTAAAGGCCTATATAAAGGCACCCAGCCCTAGGGTTCGTGTTTTTGGGTGTAGTCTGGAGCAGAGGCGTCTGGTTTCGGCAGATACTCTTTGGTCTCGAGGCTTTGAAGGCTTTAGGAGATTAGAAGAAGGAGATCCAACGCGGGAGAAGGTTTGGGACGGATCGTGGGCATCACTCCGTCCTTCAGAAGTAAGGTAAGAAGATTTACTCTTTTGACTTTCCTTTTCATCCCGTCATATGGTGTTACCCGTTGGTTTGTAGCTTTAGACGATTTGTAGCACTTAGGGTTTGGACCACGGACATGCATGGACTTGCATGTCCATAAGGAAGTGACCTTAGGGTAGTTTCTGATCCCAGGAAGGGTGTAAAAAGGAACCCTAGCCGATTGATGTACTGTTAAGCGCTAATAACATTTTTGAATGTTACGAGCCGCGACGCGGACTGGCTATGTCAGCGGCGCGAACGCGGCTGAACCCCCGTAATTGTGCAATGGTAGCCGCGGCGCGTAGGACGAGAAGCCACGTCGTGGCGAGCGACTGTTTGACCCTAAGGTTTGGTTTTGACCCTGGTTTGGTGGTAAACGTTGGGTCTGACCTTTAGGCAAGTCTATAAGAGTTTGGTCGATGCTTAATATGTTGTGTATGTGGGATTTAGGTGTGAGGACGAACTAAGTGGGGATATTAGAGAATATCTACACGGTTTCGAATCAGGTGAGTATCCTCACCTTACTATATGATGTTGCATGTTAGGCACCTTGTGTGTTATTTACAGTTATATGATTTGCTCTATATCTATGGTTATTTGTTTTTGGGCTCAGTACTGATGCGTGTCCCCTCGTAGCTGTTGTATGGCGAGTTGGACTATTGCCTTGTCCCATAGCTGTTGTATGATGGGCTGGGCCATAACCGGGAACCCATAGCTGTTGTACGATGGGTAGAACCTTCCCGTGTCCATAGCTGTTGTATGATGGACGCCCGTAGCTGTTGTATGGCAGGTAGGGTCGGGTCGTTCTCGAGGACGGGTTGTTTAATATGTGGGCATGTATGGTAATTTGTGGACTCACTAAGCTTTAAGCTTACCTGTTGATTTTATAACATTTCAGGTATTTCAAATGACAAAGGGAAGGGCAAGGCGTGACGGCAACGCATCGCATTCAAGAGATTTATTTTGATGAACTATAATAGTATTTTCAAATGTTTCTGCTGTTGGTTTAAATAATATGTTGAACAATTTTTACTTTTGGAATAAATATTTTATTAGAACCTTGGTAATAAATGAATTTTTAAATTTTTGAAATTGGGGCATTACAATACTTTTTATGATTCAGACTAGCAACAGTTGATGGACCACAGAGATCCATGTGGAGAAGTTCTAATGGACAAGTAATTCGTGAGTCAGTGATTGATTTGTGAGGTTTCTTCTTTTGTTTTCCTAATGCACATGCTGCACATAAGTTTTCGTTGTCAACCCTCAGGAGTGGCATTCCTCTGACCATCTCTCCTGTTACCAACTGGTTCATATATCGGAAGTTGAGATGGGCTAGTTTCTGATGCCATAACCAGCTGACTTCGGAGTGAGCCTTGGAAAGTAGACATAATCTGGGTTTTCTGATAAACATAGAGATGTCCAAAGGAAACATGTTGAGTTGTCTTGGAGATTTTATTAGACATCTGTCTCTGTTACCCGTCAAAATGTAGCTAAATTCATTGTCGAATTCAACTCGGAGACCGGTACTGACCAGTTGACCTACAATTATGGGATTGTGTTTAAGTCCGAGAACATAGGCAACCTTCTGAATGGTGAAGTTTCCGTTTGTTAGTACACCATAGCCTTTGATGATGCCGTTTGCGTCATTTCCTAATGTGACGTATCCTCCAAAGCTGACTTCTCTGTAATCTCTTAGAAAGTCCAATCTTCCGGTCATGTGCATTGAGCAGGCGCTGTCAATTAGCCATTCGTCATCCTGCTCTTCCGTACTAAATGCCTGAGAGATTAGATAGTTAGTTTGGGTACCCAAACTTGTTTGGTCCCGTTTGCTTTAATAGATATGGAAGATTTATTTTTGACAATTGATTTGATGGGAGTTTCAGTTTCAGAAGGTGATTTTGGCTCAGAAATGAATGATTTTACAACCCACTTTTGAACAAATCTTTTTGAGAGTTTTGGAGAGTAATTTTTTGTTGGATATCTAAAGGTTTTTGAATCAGTAGCAATGACTGTTTTAGAATGACTATTGCAACAATGACAGCAAGTATTATTTTGTTGTCGCTTTAGAATTTTTGGAGTAAATTGAGAACGATTATAGTTTTGAATCTTGGTTCCGATAACATTTGGAGTTTTCTTGTCAGAAAATGAAGTTTTTGTTTTCAAAGACTCATTCACAGGTTTCTTAGAGATTGCGGGACTGTTTTGAGTTATTTTTGAATTTCTTGTTAATTTTGGAAATTCTGAGTTGTAATCTGAATTTCTGATGTTTTGAAATTGCTGAATGGGTTTAATATTTGGAGACGGAAGTAATCCCTTATAGATATACTTTCGGAGTGTGGAAGGAGTAGATCTCTGTGTATGACTTGGAGTGACAAAAGTTGAGTTAGCTTCTGGTCGTTTCTGAGTGTAGAAACATTTTTTCTGTTCAAATCTTGCATTAGATCAGGTGATCTGAGGTCTTTTCTGTTTAGAATTGGTTTTACTCCTTGTTTGGTTAAATTCTTTCATTTTCCTTTTTGAAAGATTTTTCTTGGGAAAGAGTCAGATAAAGAATCATTTAAAGAGTCTATCTCTTCATGATTGACTTTAAGTTTTTTGAACGAAATTCTGATTAGGTTATTTGAAATATTATGTTGTGATGTATCTTCGTATGACTTTGTGTCAGAACACGATGGTTCGGAAGTCATGTTGGACATGTCAGCAACATTGGAGTTTCTGATTATAATTTTGTTAAAATCATTTTAATGATGATGTTGCCTGGGAACTTCTCCATTTCAATTTCTTCATCAATCTTTTCTTTATTTGAATTTTCCAAGTTCTTAGAATTTGGAACGCATTCTTCAGTAACATAGTTACTTTGCTGATCTTCTAAGAAAGAATGTTGCTGAGAACTTGAAGATGGATAGTTTGTGACCGTAGTCATGTGTCTAGGCATGAATGGGACTGAAGCAATAGACAATTTGCTGATTTCGGCAGTGTCTGCTTCCGAGAAATATGAGAAGGGAATGTTAACTCCTTCTTTTGACTCAGAAATGGCATTTTCTGATGCATTGGCAGGAGTTTTAGAAAGGTTCTTGGTTGTGTCCTCATCGTGTTTATCATCATATTTATTTGAAGGATATTGAAAAAATGGACTTTTTTTGTTATAAATAGGATAGTTTTTATTTGTGGTTTTTCTTTCCCATCCCCAGTTAAAGGTGTTTTCAAAAGAATTAGTGTTAGCAGGAGATTTGAAAACTTCAGTTGCATGATACAATTGATCTACTAATTTGTTTAGTCTTACATTATCGCTTCGGGCTAAATCCCTTTGCGATGTCAAAAGCTTATTTGAATTTTCTAACAAAGTCCTAGAAGTCTGTTCGATCTTCAAATCAGCAGTAAGTTTATTACAAAATAGTTTCTTATCTTCTAGCCTATTCTTCAACTTTATCACTTCGTCATACCTATCATCTCTTTCTTCCAGAACCCACTGATATGCAGCTAAGGCATCTGCACAAGTTTTAGATATTTTTTCTAGAGCAGGTTCTAGATTATTAGAGTAAATCTGATGTGTATGAAGCATGTTACGTACCTGTTTGATGATACTTACTCCTTTGCCTGATTTGTGGTTGACCATGAAAGCGTAGTTCTTTGGTATGTAGGAGGATGAGGATTCAGCAGTGTCGTTAAGATGTTTGGAGTTTGCCAACCCTGGGATTGGAGTTTCTCGGTTTGCTTGTACCATCATGCATTCTCCAAATCCTTTTCCTCATTTTCGCTTGTTTTCAAACTGCTCATCATCATCTCCTGAAGACCAGATCTCGACGTTTCCGGATGCTATAAATGCTTTGACTTTTTCTTCTTCTTTTGCTTTCGGATAATTCCTCGGAGCTCTTCAGTCAGCAGCATAGTGCCATAGATCTCCGCAGTTGTGACATTTGATTACTTCTGATTCTTTCTTTTCAGGAGTTGGAGCTTGACTAGTGCTGACATCTGGGGCTGCCTTTGGTTTCTCTTGCTGCTGATCTTCTGGTTTCGGATAATAACGATTTTGACCAGATTGTTGATATCCTCTCTGATAGTTGTTTTTGGGTCGATATTCTGCATTTTGATTAGAGGAACGAAAGTTCTTTTTCTGACCAGAGTAGTATGGTATTCTGTTGAACTTCTGACTGATCATAGCAATCTCATGTTGGTAGGCTGCTTCTTCTGCTTCATCGTATCCTGAGTAGTATGATTCAGTAGTTTGTACTGGAGCTGGAAGTGCAAGGGTTGGAGACTTAGATTGAATGGATGGTTGTGAGATTTGAGATGATTAGTATTGAACCGTCGGGGTTTGATAGTGTGAAGGGTAGGAAATTTGTGGTTGAGATGGGTGATATGAGGGTATAGGATTTGGTTGTTGAGGTTGTGGTAGGTTTTGAGTAGGGGCAATCTGGGGTGAAGAGATGTTAGGATTGATTTGTTGTTGGGTTGTTTGCTGATATTGTACCAGTTGCTGAGGAGTGTTACCCATCGTTGGATAGTTGTGTTCAGCAACTAACGCCAGAGGTCCACCAAGTTGCTGTTGTTGTTGATTGCTTTTTATATCATTTTCTTATCCAATGAGATTGTTGTACAATCGGTACATATTGAAAGTTTTCAGTTTTCCAGAGTCTTGAAGAATCATTTTGACAAGTATCCGGTCTTTTCCAAGTCCCTCAAGAAATCGATGATTGATTTCCTGATTGGTTCTTTCTGCTCCTGAACTTAGAAGTCTGGTCACAATTATGGAGAACCGAGTGAATGCCTGTCTTAGTGATTCTCCAAGAAATGCCGAGAAGTGGGTGTATTCAGAGAGACTTGACACCAATTTTTGATCTTTAGCTTCCTCCGTTCCTAAGAACATATTTTGTAAGAGAACCCAGATCTGTTGGGCTGTTGTACAGTTTTGTATGAGATCAAAGAGTTCTGGAGGAATTCCACATTGGATTTCGGTGAAAGCGATTTGGTCGTTGTCCATTTTCTCTATATCCAGGGGAGTTAGCCTTGGATGAGAAGTACCACCTAGAGCCACTTCTGCAGTGTCTGGTCTAGGGGTGTACGTTGGAAGGTGTGGTCCTTCTTCGACTGAACGCCAAATGTCTTTCCCTTTGGTTTTGAGATAGTTGCGCATACGAGATGCCCAGCCATTATACTCAGTAGGAATGAGTATAGGAGCTCGATTAGAGCCTCCGACACCGTTAGCAACGTTCAGAGAGTAGTTCATCTGCATTATGGAATCTGTGAAGAAGAGATTCCAAATTGTTTGTAATGAAAGAGAGAGAGATTAAAGTGTTTGAGCTATAATAGCATGCAATGATCCACAGAGGATTCTAAGGTTGTTGCTACAGCCAGGGTTTTGAGCAAACTAGGCACTTAGAATCTTATAGACAGCTATTCAGGCTCTGATACCAATTGTTGTTGCCAAATATTCTAAGTAAGTGCGGAAAGAAAAGTTGCGGAAAGTAAAGGTTCAAAACTGAAGGTTTCGGAGGGACAAGTCTTGAGACTTGATATGGACAAGTCCGAAGACTTGATGTGGATGCGGAATTATAATGAAGAAGTAATACTTAGAATAGATCTTAATAGCTCAACAATAAATAATATAAATTAACAGTGATATAACTTGCAAATAGAAAGATTGAAAGTTAAAGGTGTTAGAAAAGTAAGGACAGTAAGAAATGCAGATAAGAACATGAGAATTGATGGAGTGAGAGATTATATTGATAAATATGAAAGTGTTACATAAAGTCTCTCAAACTCATGTGGACTGAAGATGGACTTGGTCTCCCTTTTATAGACTAAGGGAGGACCTTCGGATAATATCCTATGGACTGAAGAGGAGACAACACGTCTCTCTTCAGTCAGATAAGAAAGGGTGAATCTAATATAATAATACAATGTCAGACTAGGGTGGCTTGTCTATAATATAATAGTATTCTAAGTACACAAGACATACTTCTAGGGGGCCACGCCTGATCTAGTGTAATCATGTCCTATATGTTGGAGTGCTTATCCTTTGCCTTATCTTCCTGATCTTCAGTCTTCTTTGAAAAATGGTTAAGTATGATATTTCCTTTGATCTGTTGATATTGATAGTCCGAAATCCATAGAGGATTTCGGAGTCCTGGCGGTTTAGAGTATCTTGGAAATGTGGTTGTGTATCTCTTGATCTTCTGAGTGAGTTTGGAGTGTGATCTTCCGAACTCATTCTTCTGGGTGTAGTACTTTCTGATCTTGAGATTCTTCGGAGTTCCGAAATCCAAGACTGGATTTCGGATGATTACAATGTTATCAGAACACAACTTTATCGGAGATATTAATTATGAATATACAACATACATAAATGTAACCATTCGTTCATTCATTAAATCATTCATATAACAGTAATAGAATTCCATCAAAATAAGAAGTTTGACATTACAATACTATCAAATCAAACTACGAGATGGTCAACGAGTTAACTTTTTAGCACTAACAATATCAACCAAAAATAGTTCCCTTTTATAACCCATCAGCACCACAGATCACCAATCCCACTTATCATCAACCATCTCAAAACCAAATTACAGCTCATGCTCCTCAACCTTCGTACCAATTCAACCAACCACCTACCCTGGCCTTACCAGCTCCTTCTGAATCATGTTACTCCAAGTATGATGATAAAGAAGAAGCTGCATACCAGCATGAGATCGCTCTCATTAGCCAGAAGTTCAACAGGATCCCGTCCTTCAGTAGTCCGAAAAGAACTTTTGACCAAATAACCAAAGATCAGGGTATCAACTTAGAAAACACAACCAGCAAATAAATCATTACCAACCTTCTCAAAATCATTACCAACCCTCTACTGAAGACCATCGTGCCGAAAATCCCAAGGCAGTGGCAGAACCTGCTGCCAGTCACACTTCGACCAGAGCACCGAAAAAAGGTGAGACCAAAATTATTAAATGTCATAACTGTGGAGGCTTTTGGCACTACGTAGCAGATTGCAGGGCACCGCGAAATTTCAACAGAGAGAAAGAAGAAGAGAAAGCGATGGCATTTATGGCAACAACAAGGAATGTGGAAGTGTGGTCCTATGGGGATGAAGAAGAGACATATTAGAATAAGCGCAAGAGAGGCAAGGCAGCTGCTGAATGTATGATGGTCCAAGAATCCTCGTCAGGAATTTCAATTCCTTGCATAGGGAAAGCCAAGAAAATGCACGACATGGAGGAAGCCACTTCTGCTCCAAAAAATTATGCTTTCATGGTAAACCACAAGACCGGAAATGGGGTCAGCATAATTGAGCAGGTACATGAAATGTTACATTTTCATAATATTTATTCTGTTAGAACCGTATTTGGAAAGGATATCTAACACTTGTGCAGATGCATTAGTGGCATATCGGAGGGTTTTGGAGGAACGAAATGATGGATTCAATGAAGTTGTGAAGTTGAAAAGTAGATTAGAGGATAAAAGTTGTTATGTGATATATTAGAGTCTGATTTGAAAATTGAACGAACTTCTAGGATGATGACTGAAAAGTCAAATCAGCTTTTGGTGTCACAAAGAGATTTAGCCCGAAGTGACAATGTTAGATTAAATCAATTAATATATCAGTTGTATAAAGCAACTGTAGTTTTCAAGTCACCAACAAACTCTAACACTTCCGAAAATACCTTTACCTGGGCTGGGCTCGAACAGCTAAAAACAAAAACTATCTGATTTACTCAAAACAAAGTCCATTTTTCAAGTATCCCACAAGCAAGAATGATGATAAAATCGACTTAGACTTGACCCAGACATTGACTGAAACTCCATTGATTAATTCTGAGACTGCAACCTCAGAATCAAAAGAAGGAGTAAAAATTCCTTTTTCATATTTTTTAGAAATCACAAGTCAATCAATTGACACTGCTGAAAGCAGTAAGTTGTCAACATCTTCGGTACCATTCGTGCCCAGACACTTGACCTCGATCCCGGTTGACATTCCTTCAACATCTTCTCATCAAAGTTCTTTCTTTGCAAATCTAAGAGGCAACTGTGTTGCCGAAGAGTTTGACCCATGTCACAATGACGTGGAGGATAACTCAAATGAAGAGAAAATAGATGCAGAGATCGAAATGTAAAGTGGTCCGAAAAAGCAATTTATCATCAAGGCAGATTTTAACAAACTAACAATTAAAAGTCCTACTGCTGATCAATCATCAAATATGACTGCTGGGTCACCTGACCTAGGTATCAAGACATACGTTCAGGTGTTGCAACAAAATCTTCCAAAATCTTTAATCGAAACAAATCAACAAACTTTGGACTCAAACAAAATCGTGCCACTCAAAAATCTTAAAACAACTCAGGAAGAGCACAAAACTTTAAATGATTCTTTATCTGACTCGTCATCTCCAAGAGAGAAATTCAAAAAGGGAAAAGGAAAAAAATTTAACCAAAAATGGGGTAAAACCCACACTTAACATAAAAGATGTTCGATCTCCCATATGCCATGTTAGAGAAGAAAAGAGATAGGTTGTGCCTCATAAATATTGGTCTCAGCCACTTTACTCAATATGTGGTCCCACATAAATATTGGTCTCAGCCACTTTACTCAATATGTGGTCCCATAAAATATGTGGTCTCAACCGTATTTACCCAGAAATTAACTCAATCTCTAGGCCAATAAAGCCTACATGAACCACTCTAGGTTCTCTCAATTATACCATAAAGTACTCTTTATGTGGTTACTCAAATGTCCTCTGACATCTCTGTCACAAATATCTCATTATGTGGCGATTTGAAGTCACAAAAACTCAATACTCAACATACCAACTCACAATCAGGTATAGTGTGCATTCAACCACACACCCACCGTCTTTCTCAACTCATACTCTTTTAGCTATCTCAGCCATTCATTTTGATCAATCATAAGTACTAGTTATGTGGCCCCATAAAATATGTGGTCTTAACGACATAGTACTCGCACATAGAAATCTCGTCACATCTGTGAAACAACAAGCAATATATATGCAATATCACAATTTATATATTTTTCACCATGTATATTTTCATTATACAGACGTCTCCATGGTTGCTAAATACTCGCTAAGCAACCACATATATTCTCAGTTATACATAATCACAAAGAACTCGTTATGTGATATGTAAACCTTACCTCAAGTGGACACGAGATTCTCATCTCGATGCCGATTACTACACTTTATAACCACAATTATCTAACACATGTAATTTCAATTGATCTTTTATGTTTCCACATGTTTTACACATATTCTAGTACATGTATTATCAACAATTAAATACGTGCGACACGTTACAACTAACATGTTAAGTAAAATTACGTACAACCTCATAGCAACCAAATCTCGTCTCCTCATTAGCTAAAACTTGCGTACTTCAGCTCTCAACTCTTGAGTGTACTCGGTTACACTCACATATCTCAAGTCTTAGTGCATGCTCAGCTTATGCTCATACTCTTTCTCATCATCAGTTGGAATTTCGCCTCAACCGGGATCTCATCTCATCATCAGCTGGAATCTCGCCATCAGCTAGGATCTCATCTCAATTAGTATCTCATCTCATATTCTGCTGACCTATCATTATCAACTGAAATTCTTGTCTTCTCATTAGTTGATATCTCATATCAACCAAAATCTCGTCTCATCATCCATTGTAGGTCCAATCAGAAGTGATCGATTTATCAACTCGTCCTCATCTATCTCCATATCTATATTCACACAGAATATAACAATAACAAATATAACATATAAGTTATACTTAACTCATAAACTAAAATCTGCAGCAATATCTTTTTCCAAGCATGTGATAGGGGCTCTCTCTCTCTCCTCGGTTTAAGTCTAGGACTTTACACTCAAAGACCTAGTTCGCTTAAACCATGCTCTGATACCAACTTGTAACACTCAGTTTCTCATACAAAGTACACCAAAAAATTTTCAAACAATTATACATCAAAATGGGCATACTTGTACTCAAACCACGTAAACAATATGTTATCAATATATTTAATTACACAAAAGGTCCTTACAATTTGACCAGGCATTACAAATAAACCTAACACAACAAAAAGGATAGGGTCTAAGTTGTGCATCTCTCTTTATCACATGCCTTCCCCTATCACAGCTACAGATACCTGCAAAACAACATAACACTCAAGTGTAAGCTTATAAAAAGCTTAGTGAGTAATCTCAATCACACTCTATAAATCTTTCACAATAAACATCCTCATCATTCTCTTTTGCTAATCTCATTAGCAAATCCATCGTCTCTTAACTCTAAAACCTGCAAACATATTAGCTTTACAAACACTAGCTAATTATTAGTAACATTAACTCAATCATAAGTACCACAATCAGTATTGCTCATAAACTCAACCACATTCGCACATATACTCATTTTAACAATCAACTATACTCAATATAGATTGCAACTCATCTCTTGTTATCCACAGATAATAGAACCACTCCGACTCTAATTTATTTTGGTATTAACATAACATACACACATATATATTACATATAACAAGATATAGCTCTTACTTCTCAGTTTGAATATAATCTTAATCGTGTATTAAATCACATATAATTAATCACACTCAAACTCTCATTTGTGTGTTAAATCACATATGATTATCACACTCAAAATCTTATTCGTGTGTTAAATCACATATGATTAATCACAGTCAATATCTCATTCGTGTGTTAAATCACATATGATTAATCACAATCAATATGTCATTTTCAAATTTGGTTATCTCAACCAATTAAAAATCAATAGTAACTTGTTAATTCATAATTCAATCATAAGAATGAATTATAGTTACTCACGTAATATTGGCTTAGTATATAGAACCCCCAAATTACGCGTACCAAGCTCCTGTTCACTAAACTTGATAGTATCGTCACAGTCTAAATCAATTCCCAAACATCCACAATCATCTCAACAACACCTATCTCAAAGATGTAGAAATTAACAGAAGGAAAAAGGAGTATAAACGATAAATATCAACTCTATATTTACCGAAACCCCCATATCCGCGGTTGTACTCATCCAACCGTAGAAACTGGACAATAATCACATCAATTACTCTAAAGGCATCCATTAACGATCTACTAACAACATATATAACAATATATAGCAAAATCACGAAATCTAAATTGAGGGTTTCAAAACCCCAAAACCAAGACATTACTCACCTCGACAAATTAGGAATCGAGAACGCGTTTACGGGGTTAGATCCACGTTTCTCTATGTTTCCCCACGAACCTCTAGGCTTCATTTCACTCAAAATTGCCATTTCTAGCTCTGAAAATCGAAAAGGGGATATTTGTTGAGAAATTTTGTGATGAAGTGTTGACTTATCCGAAGTCCAACCCATGAACAAAACCCCGAAGTGAATAAACAAGAGAAGACACCGAAGTCTAAAGACTCCGAAGTGCAATGCATAGAGGATCCGAAGACCTTACAGTCTGTCATCTTGTCTTTTGTGTGCACGCGTATAGTACAATACGTGTTGCATGAATCTTCTATCCTATTGGCTAGTACACTGATAGGAAATTCTCTGTAAAAGATGTACTATTGGTATCACTGATTCAGTATAAATATCAGTGATACCATACCGTGTCGAAAGTGAGATTACGAGATTAACTTACGAGAATTGTATATCTCCAAGATAGAAAACCCATTGTAAAACCAAGTTCTAATCAAATCATTCGGCACATGTTATTCATATTACTCTGTTCAATTAGCTTTGTTGCATTCTGATCGTGTGATTGATTGTGCTATTGATTGCACATCTATATTAGTTCATCTAATTTCATATTTCAACACCCAACAAGTGGTATCAGAGCGAGTCAGTTCAAAAACTTGTTGATAGAGTTCAAATTCGTTTGCTTCAGTTCTAAATCTGAATCGATTCTCAGATTTAGTCTTCCGCATCTGTTGCAAATCTCTACCACCCGTTTTTTTTTCTAAAAAGATCCTGTTGAAATACATCAAGATGACTGATTCCACAGCAACTTATGCTAATATGCTTAACTATGCCAACCTCATTGGTTCAGCAACGAAAGCCCCTGTTCTAGTAACTTCTTACTACGATTATTGGGCTGGTCGAATGAAGGATTACCTCATAGGACTGGACAAAGATCTATGGAGGTCTGTGACTGAAGGTCCACACACTGACATTGCTGGTCGATTCGTTGTTCCTGACGGAGAAGAAGATGTTGTTCTTAATGCTGCAGATATGAAAAAGCTTGAAAACGACGAGAGAGCCATGCGTGAACTGAGAAGTGGCTTGGGTCCCGATGTCAGCCACCACATTGCTGATGCTAAATCTGCAAAACAATCTCGAACTCCGCTTCGGAGGAGATAAAATTCTTCATACCAGCAAAGTTCAAGAGATTCTTGCAGACTTCGGAAACTTTAAGCAAGAGGAAAATGAGTCCTTAGAAGCCTGCTATGAACGTTTGAGCAACATGATTTACACACTCGATAAATATGGAGAAACTAGAAGCCAACAAGAGATAAATATCAAATCTCTCTACAGTCTTCGCAAGGAATGGAGACCAATCATGCTCATGGTCAAATCCTATGAGAACATTGAGAAATACAAGCTGGCTGCCCTATACAATCTATTAAAATCACATGAACCCGATGTCGTAGGTCGAAGAAGTGAAATGGCTAGTTCTGGACCACTAGCTCTCGTATCAAAAGAAGAGGGAGAATCAAGTGATGAAGACATTGCTGCCTACATGGTAGATGATAATGGAGACACTGTTGCTCTCTATGCCGCCAACAATCGAAGATTCAAGAAACCATTCATCAAAAACAATTCTGGAAAGCCATTTGTGAAAAACTTTAACAAATCAAACTTCAACTCCAAGCCCAAACCTGAAATATACACTCCGAAGGAGGATAACTTGAAACTGTCAACCCCGAAGCCATCTGAAAAACCGGCTTCGGAGTTATCTAAAGAGAAGTCTGAAGAGAAGAAAATCTCAGGTGATTCTGGTTATGATTGCAATTATTGTCATGGCAAGAATCATTTTGCAAAGGACTGCATGCTTCGAAAGCAAAACGAAAAGAAACCACAGATAAAGGACGAAGCCTATTACGCAAGAAAAATGGAGGAAGTTAGAGTGAGGACCAAAGACCTAGCCTTAATGGCTGCTGATGATCGTCAAGGATCATATCAAGTTTGGTCTTCTGATTCAGATGATGACGAAGTGAGAAAGCCATCTCATAGTGCTTTCATGGCCTATGATGTTGATAAGAGCTTTCTACAAGACACTTCGGAGAAGTTGAATGAAGAGAAGTGGATGCAGATTGAAGCAACTGCGGGTCTTGGGTTTGTGACTTCGGAGGGACTGGAAATAACTGTTGCTGATACTCCGAAGACTTGGGATGAAGATTCCTCTGATGATGATGAGGAAGTGTGCTTGATGGCTAATGACAACCGGTTGACAATCCCAGAATACGTATCAAAACTTCTTTCATCTTTTAAAATTCCTACTTCTCAATCTGCTCCCATTATAAATGAAATAACTTGTGATTGTTCTGTCATGCATAAATTACTCATTGATGCCAAAAATAGGGAAATACTCAGTGAACAGGAGCTTCTAAGCTTAAGGGGGAGAGTAGAGAACCTGAAGCTAGCATTAGAGAAATCTAATCTTAGAATCTCCTTGTTAGAAGAGAATAGAGAAAAATTTTTAAACAATCATGATGTAATCTTAAGACAGAGAAACATATTTTGTGAAACAGCCAAACGATTATATGCGCATATTACGAGAATTTATCATTCAGCCGATGTTTGTAATATCCAACATAGACAACTATTACCTTTTATTGAGTTTAAATTGAAAGAAGTCGATAGTATATCTTATGAATGCGAATCTATAGTATCAGGCTCCGAAGTTACTAATCCATCATATAAACATGGCCTGATATCTGTGGAAAAATATCTAACTGCTGATAAATTGTTGAAAATTTTGCCTCAAGAAATTCCAATCCTGAATAAGGCTGTACCTCAAATTGAAAAAGATTCTGAAAGTGATTCGGACATGGAGGAGATTGATTGTTCATCTTTGATTTTTCTAAAACCATCCTCCATATCCGAATCAACCTCCGAAGACATCTCACAAAAGTCTTCGGTGGACAAAGGAAAAACAAAAATGAATTGTGAATCAAAAACTCTTGAAACCAAAGAAACTTCAAATATTAAACTTCAAATCACAGATGAATCTGTTTCTTACGATCAATATCTCAAGGATAATTCAAAAAGACTAGTCCATTTGGCTTGTATCTATCCTAAGGTTTCTTACTTCAAAAACTCAATCTTCGTAACACCCGGTGGATTATCCTTAATTGATAATGAATTGCAAAAACTTCTTGAAAAGGATAACTCCACAGTTACAAATGAAGGATTTTTCTCATCATCCAAAATGGTTGAAAATGAAATAAATGAGAAAATGGAAGTAAAAGTGAATATAAGGAAACAAGAACTATACGGCCACAACGTATATAATCGTCTTTGTTTTGAAAAGGAGAAAGTGCCCGATAATTTGTCACACTTGCTAAACCTCAAAAATGACGATCACATTTACATTAATCGAAACTACAAACAAATTCAAGTTGTGGAAAAACCCACAGTTCCGAAGATGGATGTATTGGAATTAATGGAGTCTTGTGAAAGTGTTCCTTTTTCACTTAATCCCGAAAATGAAATTTCAAAATCAGAAGTTTCATATTTCAAAACTTTGACACAAAAACCCCAAATTTTGAAAAGACCACAAGTTCTACAAAAACCTAATTCAGCAGTGGTGATTTCAAAACCAACTCAAAAACCCACTGTTGAAAATTCAAAAACCAAGCAAACCCTAAATCTTGTGAAAAGAAAAACTTCTTTTAGAAATTTGAAACAAAATGAGGCAATTGCTTCCACTTCTGGTACAAAACCTGTTTGCTCAAAAATCTCAGAAGTTAAAAATCAAAATGAAAAACTATCTTTTACACCAACGAAACCTAACTTTCCAAATCCTAAATTTCAAAAACCGACGAAGAGAACATTTTCAAAGGGAAACAATTTGATAGATACATTCCACAAATGGCTGGACAACAATTTGGAAATGTTCAAGGATAAGAATCTCTCATTAAATGACTTCAAATTGGCATACGAAGAGTATCTTTGTACCTCTACGTTGTGCAGCTCAATTTCAACAAAGTCAAAAACGGAAAAACTAAAACAAAATTGGAAAAGAAATGACTTGAAAGAAAACTTAACTGCAAAAACAAAAACTTCAAAATCTTCCAATTCCTCTAAATCAAAATATTCCATTCAAAAATGGGTTCCGAAGTCTGTCATTTTGTCAGTCACTTCGGACTCTTCATTTATAGCTACAAACTCTTTGGAATCCTGCTCAAACACTTCGGAATCATGCTCATCACATGAGGCTTCGGAGAATTTGATTAATTTAAATGCTAATGAAATTTCTGAAGAGGCTGTAGAAAAATGGATTCAAGAATCCTTTGCTTACCCTGAGGACCAAAGATTGATTGGGTACCAACTCCTTCTTGATTGATTGCAGGTTATGTCTGATGAGCGGTATGACTCAAAATGGTACATGGACAGTGGCTGCTCAAGACATATGACAGGGAGAAAGGAATATCTCAGAGATTACAGGAATTTGGATGATGCTGGAAACGTACGCTTTGGTAATAATGAAACATGTCCAATTCGGGGATATGGAAAAATAACAAATGGCCAATTCACTATCAACCGAGTGGCATTTGTTGAAGGACTAAAACATAATCTCGTGAGTATATCTCAATTGGTGGTTGGAACGGGAAACGCTGTAACTTTCAACAACCAAGGGAGTATAATCACCAAAGAAGCAACAAACGAAGTCTTACTGAAATCAGAAAGGAAGGGATCCATGTTTCCCTTAAATCTGAAGCCAGTAACAGGTGGGCAATCTCTATGTCTTCTCTCAAAAGCCAACTCCGATGTCAGCTGGTTATGGCACCGAAGACTTGCCCATCTGAACTTCAAAGATCTGAACAAGTTAGTGGCCATGGATCTGGTTCGAGGGATGCCAGCTTTCAAATTTGACAATGATTCTCTTTGCTCTGCATGTGAACATGGCAAGCAGACAAAACAAAGACATCCTATAGTGATCAACCCCAAAATCACCGAACCGCTTTCCGTTCTATACATAGATTTGTGTGGACCATCTGCAATAGAATCAATAGGAAAGAAGAAGTACATTCTGGTTATTGTCGATGACTATTCAAGGTTTACTTGGGTGATATTCCTCCGGAACAAATCCGATGCAGCTGAAGAAATCATCAACTTTCTAAAGAAAATGGAATTGATGCTTAACAAGAAAGTCCGAACTGTGCACAGTGACAACGGTTCGGAGTTCAAAAATCAGACTCTTGATGGATTCTTGAAAACAAAGGGGATTAACCACAACTTCTCAGCACCCTACACTCCTCAACAAAACGGTGTTGTAGAAAGAAGAAATCGCTCCCTGTGTGAAGCTGCAAGAACAATGCTCAACTTTGCAAATTTGCCCATGTACTTCTGGGCCGAAGCAATTTCTACTGCATGCTTTACTCAAAACAGATCATATATTCACAAAAGATTCCATATTACACCATACGAAGTACTCAACCGAAGAAAGCCAAATGTCAAATTCCTTCACATCTTTGGTTGTCGGTGCTTTATCTTGAACATGAAGGATCACTTAACCAAGTTCGATAACAAATCAGAAGAAGGCATCTTGTTGGTTACTCTCAAGACTCAAAAGCCTACAGAGTCATGAACAAGAAAACTCGCAAAATCGAAGAAACCTTTAATCTAAGGTTTGATGACTACTACATCAAGAAGTCTCTGCATCCTTTTCCTATGTCTTCAATCTTTCCAAACCCTGCTGTAGAAGCTGCTCAAATCACAACATTCGACACAGACTTCTCACTTTTATTTGATCAACCTGAAAGAGCTGTGGACTCCGAAGTCAGAGCAACAGACAACCATGAATCTGAACTCTCCAAGCTCACAGACGGACCCGATGACTCTTCTACAAGCAGCATACAAAGACCATCTTCTATTGAGGAAGAGTCATCTAATCAAAGTTTGGAAAATGTAAGTGTTGAGGGGGAGCCATCAAACCGATGTGCTGGAAATTTAAGGACTAATGATGAAACAACCAACAGTCCAAGAGGTTCCAACACTCTTGTCTCTACTCCCCAGTCAATTTCAAATATCATATCCATGTATCCAACAATCCAGGGGGAGCCAGAAATTGCGACTCCAAATTCAGCCATAACAATCGCTTCGGACAAAGCCACAACTTCTCCAACTCCAACAAATGTCCAGGGGGAGCACATATCAAACTCAACCTCACAATTACACACACTACAAACCAACACAGATTCAAATAATCACTTACTAATGGATGATTTTCCCTCCACTTCGGGATATCCCTCAGACATTGAGGACATCGATGCTGAAGGACCTCCTGATTTTGATCCAAACTATCCTCCTTTGGACAAATGGACGAAAAATCATCCTCCATCACTTGTCATTGGTGATGTTCGAGATAAAGTACCGACTCGTGCACAACTTCACCAAAAGCAATTAGATCTCAACAAAAATTCAGAGTTGTGCATGTTCAATGTCTTTATCTCTAAGGTAGAACCTAAGAACGTCAAAGATGCATTTGATCACTCAGACTGGATTGAAGCAATGCAATTGGAATTAGAAGAATTTGAAAGAAACAAAGTCTGGAGGCTGATTCCAAAACCTGCAAATGCCTCAATTGTCGGTCTCAAATGGGTGTATCGTAACAAGCTAGACACCGAAGGCAACGTAGTTCGGAACAAAGCTAGGTTGGTTGTCAAGGGTTACTGTCAACAGGAGGGGATTGATTATGAAGAAACTTTCGCTCCTGTTGCCAGACTCGAATCAGTTCGGATATTTTTAGCTTATGCTGCACACAAAAATTTTGATGTCTATCAAATGGACGTTAAATGTGCCTTTCTGAATGGTGATCTCGAGGAAACCGTTTTTGTTGAACAACCACCTGGTTTTGAAAGTAAAACTCATCCGAATTATTGTTATGTGCTAGACAAAGCTGTCTATGGTTTAAAACAAGCTCCAAGAGCTTGGTATGAAACCTTGACCAAATTTTTAAAAGAATCAAACTTCAAACAGGGATCAGTAGATCCAACACTTTTTAGAAAGAAAGTTGGATCTCACTTGATGTTAGTCCAAATTTATGTATATGACATAATCTTTGGATCTACTGACCCCAATTTGTCAAAAGACTTTGAAAAACTGATGAAAAGCAAATTTCAAATGAGTATGATGGGAAAAATAAACTTCTTTCTTGGTTTACAAATCAAACAATCTAAGGAGGGGATATTCATCAATCAACAAAAATATACGAAGAGTCTGCTTGAACACTTCGGAATGACTAACTGCTCCAAAGCAAAAGTTCCTTTGCCTGCAGGTACAAGGTTAAATCCTTCATTAGACAAACCAAAGACCGACATACAACAATACCGAAGCATGATTGGATCATTGCTCTATCTTACAGCCAGTCGTCCTGACATCATGTTTGCAGTCTGCAATTGTGCAAGATATCAGGCTGATCCAAGGGAACCTCACTTGGCTGCAGTTAAGACAATATTCCGATATCTTCATGGAACTACTGCTTATGGTCTATGGTATCCTGCAAACTCTGGTTTCTACATTCAAGCTTACTCAGACTCTGATCTTGGTGGATGCTCTATTGATCGCAAGAGTACTTCGGGGGGTTGTCAATTCTTAGATGGAAAACTTATCAGCTGGCAATCCAAGAAACAAACTTGTGTCTCTATCTCCACCGCAGAGGCCGAATATGTAGCAGCTACTGCATGCACTTCTCAAATCATTTGGATTCAAAGTCAATTGAAAGACTATGCCATCAATATGAGAAAAATTCCTCTGTTCTGTGACTCTCAAAATGCAATTCGTATATGCCACAATCCAGTTCAACATATCAAGACGAAGCATATAGCTCTTCGCTATCACTTCATCAAAAGTCATGTTGAGGAGGGGAATATTGAGGTGCACTTTGTTCACACTACAGAACAATTGGCAGATATCTTCACAAAGGCTCTAAATGAAGAAGCATTCACAAGAATCGTTCGAGGACTTGGAATGATAGATGGATCAACTCTTCAATAATTCTCAGATTTGTTCACTCTTACTCTGTTCTAAAATTTCATAAAAATAGACTCCGCAGATCTCCGAAGTCAATTCTGGCTTCGGAGGTCATCGGAGAAAAACAAGCAAAAACACTTGCCACTTCCCCGCAGTACTCCGAAGTAAAATATCACTTCGGAGGTCTGCGGAACAAACTCTTCTTCAAAATAAATCCTTCAAAATTGAAAACCACTTGAACAAATGTTAACTTCATAAAAATAAAGAGTTGTTTTAAGACTAAGAAAATTCAAAAACAAGAAAAACTTATCTCAAACGAAAAGAAAACTCTGATGTAAATGACAAAATTTAACTTTACTCTCATGAATTAACCAAGTAAAGGACAAAACTTTGATTTTAGATTCTGAAAATCATACCTTATTGCACTAAAAGGTATTTGGGAATCGACTTGAAACATTGGTAAGGAAACAGACTTCGAAATGAGGTCAAGGCTATTTTACACTTTGAAGCCCTGTTTGATTTTAATAACCTCAACAAAATATCTATTTCTAACCACTCCTCGAAACTTGACTCGCTTCAACTTCAAATTAATCATGTAGCCTCAAAACTACAAAGGATAATTCAAAGTGCTCCGAAGTTTTCATCAAAAATTGAACCAACATCGTTTGATAAGTAAATTTAAATCTCTTTTCATTAAATGATACAAAATTGAACTATATGAAGATTTTCACTCACAGGGATTGTTTAAAACAAAAACAAAAGCATCAAAGAAAGAAACCAAATGGTGATGCTCTATGTCTTAGTATAAGGAAATTCGCAAAAGAAAACAAGAAAGAAAAATATAAAACATTTGTCAAAAGAAACAAAGACAAACAAAAATCAAAAGATAACCAATGGAATGCAAAAGGAAAATCAGCATTCAAAAGCTTATTCTTCTGTTTTAAATAACAGTACAAGGAGCTCCTATAACATAGTCGAGTACCTTTTAGAAGAATATGAACATTTCAAGTAGTCTGTCTTAAATGATAAAGTAGGAGTGGTGTACGAAGCTCAAAGGCTTGTCATCTGAGCTTAGTATCCAAACACTTCAACTGATGAAATGGAATAAAATTTTCAATGAATCTTCAAAACAATCCAATCAAATCTTCTGAAACACTTCTGACGTTCAATTCATGAATAAAAATTTATTTAAATTTCAAATACAAAGGATGTTATCTTCATTATATTTGAAAATTTTGAAGCAAATAAGCACTACACAAAACATGTTTCCTAATGTGAAATCAAGTAAGTGATGGGGTGATTAGACTTAAAAATTCATGATTGATATTGAATCAAACAAACTTCCAATTGAAAAATGGACTTCCAACATGATTCGAACGACTCTGAACTTTAATTCATTAAAACTTCATTTCATAATATTCATGAAAGCTAAAGTTAGACGAAATATTGCATCAGTCAAAAGGAAAATCAAAAACACTGATGAACACTTTTCAATCGTTTGTTAATCACCGAAGTAACAGAACTCTCTTCGGAGTCCAAAACAAAAACACCGAAGTGAGGAACTTCATGCTCCGAAGCACAATCTCAACGGTCATAATTTTTCATAACCACGAAGTCAATTAAATGTTCAAATGATTTTCACATTTATGATAAATAACAGAGACAAACATTCCCTGAGTTTTTAACTGTTTACATACAGCTGTCAATAAAAATTAAATGAAAACATTATTCATAATGACGTCTCAAAAAGTTAAACGGTTCAAATTTTGAATCATTGTAACTGACAGCCGTATATTTCTCCTTTTGCAGAGAAAGTGGGAAGAGCAGGTGATGAGGTGTCCACCGACTACTGGACCATTTTAAACGTGCATTAAATGGCCTTGGGACCACGAATACTATATAAACTTTCCATCTCTTCCATCACACTCTTTACGCAAGCCTTACATTCCAATTCTCTCAGCAAACACAACATTCTTCATCCTCTTCATCAAACGTCCAACAATGGCCGCTGAAGGATCTTCTCAAACCACTGAAGCTATTTCAGTACCTGTTCTCAAAAGCCAGTCAGCAAATCTTGTACTACGCACCAACCTTCAACTCTACCCTAAGCCCATCGATGCTCTTGTTGAATGCTTGAAGAGATCGATTCTTGGCTACGCCCTAACCTGCACACCATCGATTCCAGCAACACTTGTTCACAGGGCACATTACACCTCGAATGCCCCGTTCGATACGAACAATCACGTAAAAGCCGTATTCTTCGAAACCATAGATTTAAAGGGAAAAACTAAGAAAGTGCAACTGACCAAGGAGAAATTTGCTGAGGCTCTTCATCTTCCCATCTACGATCCTAAGTAGATTGTGACTCCTTCTGCTGAGCAACTTGTCGATATGTTCAATGAAATGGGGTACTTTCCCCAACTCGAAAAGATCAGCTTATTTAACAAGAACCAATTGCCAGATCTGTGGAGATACTTCTTTAGTATCTTCCTCAGATGTCTGTCTAGAAGAACTTCAGGATTAGATTCTGCAAGTGTGGCGTTTCAGAGCATGCTCTTCGGAATCTACTATGATGTCAAAGTCGATTACGCCTCTATTCTGTGGGCTGACTTCTGTTCACACATCAATCATAGTCTGAAAGGGACCGAAATTTCAAATGCGAGGTTCTGGGCAATTGTTGTTCATGCCCATTATCAAAAGACTGGATATGTGGCAGACGTCTCTCTTCCCGAAATGAGGTATACTCCAATCACTATATCGCCTTTGGATAATGAACCAGCAGCCTACTGTGCACAAATACCTATTGCCATGCTCTCCAAGGTTCCCATGGAATGTATTGAAGTTAGCTCTTACGGCAACACCTTGGTGATTCCTTATCCCACTCGTGATGTAAGCAAGGAGACATCTGTGAAAGAAATCCCTAAACAAAAAGGGAAGAGGAAAATAGCTGGTGGACCCAGTGGTCCTAGAAAGGAAGAGAAGAAAAGAAAGACTTCGGTTAAAACCACACCGAAGAGGAAACAGCCTAAGAGGCAAAGAAAGATCATGGTTGTGGATGAGTCTTTGGACTCAGAAAGGACTCCATCCACAGTCCATGAAGAAGAACAAGAAGAAGAAATACTTGCTGATCAACCTCCCTCTCCCACATCACAACCACATACAACTGTCCCTCCTTCACCACCAAAAACAACTAAACCACCTACACCACCTCAAACAACTGTCCCTCCTTCACCACCAAAATCAACCAGACCTGAAACACCTTCACATACAATTCCTCTTTCAACACCACCAACAACTGATCCCCCATCCTCCGAAATACCTGTCACTGGTATCGACTTCTCTTTGCCTGAGTTTGATTTACCCATATCACCACCAAGACAAAACCCCACTTCTGCAGCACTCTTCGAAGCCTTTCACATGGCTCCCTTGAGTGTTGAAGGAGCATCAGAAGAAGATCTGCCAGATGAAGGCTTTGTACTAATGAAACAGTACAAAGTCCTCAACTCCAAGCTTGACATGCTTATTCAAGCTCAAACAGGATTTGACCCCACAAAGCCGACCATTGGTGATATCTCCGAAGAGATAGAGTCATTGGAGTTCACTCTATCCAAAGGAATAAAGGAGTCTGTAGATAGTCTTGAGAAGAAGCTCTTGGATAATCAAGATAAGATCTAATCTTCCTTCGATAAGAAGCTAGAATCCGCTGTCACCTCCATCAACAAGAAGGTTGATGCTTTCATTGAGAAAACCGATAAAACAAACTCCGAAGTCATGAAAACCTTGCAAGGACTTCGGAGTGAAATCCAGCAAAGTACCAAGCTTGAAAAACAGCTTGATGAGGCCAGAGCAAAAATTGAAGAGCTCACTGCCGCCCAAACCTCTTCGGATGTCACCAAATTTACAGAGGAACTGAAACGAACAAATGCAGCTCTCACACAAGATTTGATTACTAAATTGAGAGTTGCACTTCAGCCTCTGATAAATTTTTCTGACAGATTGTCTAGGCCACAGGGCATGCCTAGACAGATCCCTGCAGCTACTGCAGGTCCTACAACCTCAACTATCACCACCACTGGCATGGGTGCTAGTGGATCGGCTGGTGCTGGAAGTTCAACAGACCGATCACTAGAGAACATCATTGCTCCACACATGGAAGAAATCTACAAGGCCAGAAGAGCAGACTACGATTTAATGATCAAAATTAATGAATTTGCTCGAAATAATGGTGAGTGGACAGTTGAGACAATCAAGCTGTTTGGATTTCAAAATCCTAATGTACTTAATAGACTTCCTCTTCGGAGTTTTGCATTTGTTGACTCCGAAGACATCCAGCTTGACATTCCATTCAATCCGAAGACTTTTGCTTTCCTTCAATTCGTCACTTCGGTGCCAGAGGATCAGAAAGCAACCTTTTGGACGAATAAAATAAACTTTCATGCCAAGTACATTCAAAGGCAAAGCTATGTTTGGAGCCTAAACAAGATCAAGAAAATCATTTCAATAAAAGAAGCTGAAAAATACTTAGGCTTCAGAAATTATGAATTTCTTGTGCTTAGGGGGGCAGACGATGTGGAATCCAGGTTTTCAATAGCAGACTTCCCCATCATGAATCCTATGGACTTCATCCAGATTCTTGATCTTCTGCGAACAGGGGGTCCTGCTCATGCTGAAATGTCTACCATTGCCATAAAAAATCACCTTTTGGGCTTCCTCAACAATTTTCTTCTCCGATTTGCGAAGCATGACCTGGAGCTATGTTCCTACTACAGACAACCCTTGAATACTCCTCCTGTCGTAGTTCGGAACATTGCTAGATTCAAAAATGGAGAGATCTTAGACGAACCTTATGGCGTAGTTTTCAAAGGACTTCGAAATGAAACCGAAGTCACAATCAAGTTCTTTGAAATTGACTACATAGGCCTCCATCCCTCCTCCTTCATCTCAGGAACGATTTCTCACGTGAACGCCTGCCATGCAAATTCAACTGAGAAGAAGAAGAAGAAGTTCATAGATCATATGAACTGGTATCTTGCTGTGAGAAAGACCCTGAAGCGAGCTTACAAAAGAAACTTTCAAGTATAGACTTCGGATACACTTCACACAAAGGGGGAGATTGTTGAGAAATTTTGTGATGAAGTGTTGACTTATCCGAAGTCCAACCCATGAACAAAACCCCGAAGTGAATAAACAAGAGAAGACACCGAAGTCTAAAGACTCCGAAGTGCAATGCATAGAGGATCCGAAGACCTTACAGTCTGTCATCTTGTCTTTTGTGTGCACGCGTATAGTACAATACGTGTTGCATGAATCTTCTATCCTATTGGCTAGTACACTGATAGGATATTCTCTGTAAAAGATGTACTATTGGTATCACTGATTCAGTATAAATATCAGTGATATCATACCGTGTCGAAAGTGAGATTACGAGATTAACTTACGAGAATTGTATATCTCCAAGATAGAAAACCCATTGTAAAACCAAGTTCTAATCAAATCATTCGGCACATGTTATTCATATTACTCTGTTCAATTAGCTTTGTTGCATTCTGATCGTGTGATTGATTGTGCTATTGATTACATATCTATATTAGTTCATCTAATTTCATATTTCAACACCCAACAATATTTCCTTCGAAATGGGGTTTTTCTCACTTAAATGGGGTCTGCACGAAGATAGAGCCGCTATTGACAAAAATAGAGCCGATATCTACAATAGAGCCTCTATTTGACAAAGATAGCATCGCTATGTGCTCGTGAAACGACCTGTTTAACCCTGTTTCGACCCACTGCATGCTTTCTAAACAAACTCTACAGGACCCGTGTAAGTTTGGAAGTGTCTCGGATTGATTTCTAAAGCCTTTTTACACGACCCGTGTGACTCTACACGACCTGTGTAGCCTTTTTTGGCACTTTTAAGGCTCAAACTTCTCCCAAATGGGTTTCTAACCACCCAAACTCTTACAACAACCTAACAAATCCTAGTCATACCAAGATTAGTACATAAGAAAGGCTTTAACCTCATCTTACTCATCACACAACTCAAAACTCAAAGGCGATCATAAAAGATCGCCACATCCTTACTCTAAGCAACTCATAGCTAAAACCACACCAACTATAAGGTAATAACTCTACTTACCTTAATAAGAATCTCAAAAAGAAAATGGGTCTTACACGATAAAGAGTGATATCTGCAGCAGGCTTGTCGAGAGAAGGAGTGAGCTTTGTTCCGAATGCCATTGGAACTTTAACCTTTGAATCGCCCACCATTCCGAACTTCACAAGAAGAGTCTTTGTAAAAGCCTCTTGATTGATAAAGACCCCTTCTGAACTCTGTCTAATGTTTAATCCAAGGAAGAAGTTGATTTTTTCCATCAAACTCATTTCAAATTTAGTTTCCATTAATTTTCGGAATTTAGCCGTTAAGCTTGGATGTGTAGATCCGAAAATAATGTCGTCAACATAAATCTGAACAATCATGGGATGGTTACCTTCCTTCTTGTGAAAGAAGGTTGGGTCAACTGAGCCTTGTTTGAAGTTAGACTGCTTGAGGAAGCAAGTCAGAGTTTCGTACCACGCCCTGGGAGCTTGTTTCAGACCATACACCACATTATCCAGAACAAAGAAATGATTCGAAAGCTTTTCATTGACGAAACCAGGAGGTTGCTCAACATACACCGTTTCTTCTAATTCTGCGTTCAGAAATGCACACTTCACATCCATTTGATATACATAAAAAATTTTATGAGCTGCATAGGCAAGAAAGATCTGAACGGATTCCAATCTTGCATCGGGTGCGAATGTTTCTTCATAGTCTATACCTTGTTCTTGACAATATCCTTTGACAACCAGTTGCGCCTTGTTTCAAATTACATTGCCTATTTTATCCATCTTGTTGCGAATGACCCATTTCATTCCAAGCACCGAAGCATTTTCTGGAGTAGGAACCAATCTTCAAACTTTGTTACGTTCGAACTCGTTCAGTTCGTTCTGCATCGCTTTGACCCAGTCAGCATGATCAAGAGCAACTTTAACCGTTTTCGGTTTAATTTTGGAAATAAACGAATTAAACATGCAAAATTCCACTTTAGAAAATAATGCAGTTTGCTTCGCTTTTTGTTGTGCCCTTGTCAGAACCCCTGCTGACGTTTCTCCGATCACTTGTGATCGTGGATGATCTCACGTCCATTTTACCATCAGAGGGTAGTTAGGATCGTATTCTGGATTGATTTCAACAAAGACTTCCTCAAATTCAGATTGAACTTCAGATTGAGTGTCGGAGTCATTATTTTCATTCTCCCCTGGAAGTTTGCATGTAACTCATCATTGTGAATCGGACACTCCCCCTCGAATGGTGTTGTGTTCTCCCCTGGACATGAGTATCGAATCCCAAAGAGCAAAGTTGGCTTGGGACTGTCGGTTTCTAGTTCATTCGCAATTGGGTGCTCAATTGGAGTGGGTTCTTCTAAAGATTGTTCTGCATCGTTTACTGCGTCGTCTACTATCTTAAGTAATTCATCCTCTTGATTATCTCGAGCATTGGCTTCAGAGGTTTTTGCAGTTTCTGGCTCATCAAATAAATTTATGAATTCCTCGTATAGGTTCATGAGAGGATTTGTCGGTTGAGGGTTGGTAGGAAAGATCTCGGCCGATTGAGTCTCTTTATTCTGAGTTCTCGTCATGTATTTGTCATCGAAAGTGACATAATACGTTTCTTCGATTTTACGAGATCTTTTATTGAGAACCCGGTACGCCTTGGAAGTTAAGGAATATCCTAGAAAAATTCCTTCATCGCCTTTGTCATCCCACTTGATTCGTTTCTCCTTAGAATTGAAAATAAAGTATCTGGAACCAAGTACATGAAAGAATTTCACGTTCGGTTTGCGATTATTGAGAATCTCATAGGGAGTGATAGACAATCGCTTGTTGATGTAAGATCACTTCTGAGTGAAACAAGAGGTGGCGATGGCATCTGCCCAGAAGTACAATGGCAGTCTTGCGAATGAAAGCATTGTGCGAGCTGCTTCACAGAGGGAACGATTACGTCTTTCCACCACTCCGTTTTGTTGTGGAGTGTAAGGGGAAGAGAATTTGTGCAAGATCCCTTTGTTTATCAGAAATTCTTCAAACGCCTGGTTTTTGAATTCCATCCCGTTGTCACTTCGTATCTTCCAAACAGGCTTTCAGAGCAACAACTCAATTTGCTTGACGAAGTTGATCATATTTTGTGTCGCCTCTGAGTTCTGTTTAAGAAAGAATACCCATGTAAATCGAGAAAAATCATCAACTACAACGAAAATGTATTTTTTATGAGCAACACTGTTAATTGCAGATGGACCACAAAGTTCGATATGCATGAGCTCAAGAGGTTCGATGATCTTCGTGTTGATGATTGTGGAGTGACTCTTCTTGCTTTGTTTTCCGAGTTCACATGCAGCAAACAGATGGTCTTTGTCGTACTTCAGAAGCGGCAATCCCGAACCAGTCACCAAGTACGAGCTTTTTTATGTCTTTAATGTTCAAGTGCGAAAGACGTCTGTGCCAAAGCCACCTATCATCATTGGCTGCCCTTTGTAAGTAGGCAAATCGATGGCTTTCCTCGGATTGGTTTCATGTTCAGAGGAAACATTTCTCCCTTCCTTTTAAACTTCAGAACCACAGTCTTTGTCTTCTTTTCGATTATCTCCAAATCATCTTCATCAAACAACACCTTCAATCCGGAACCCACCACCAGTTCCGAAACACTAATGATGTTATGCGCAGGCCTTCGACATATGCTACTTTCCGAATTGAGAATTCTCCATTGGTGATCACTCCATAGCCTTTAATTTTTCCCGTCGCATTGTTGCCATAACGACCACCATTTTTCAGCAATCGGTATTCTCGTAAATCCTATTTCCTTCCAGTCATGTGATACGAATAGCCGCTATCAATGTACCATTTAGAATCATACTTTTCGTCACGCATCACCTGCAAAATTTAGAGAGATTTAGGAACCCAAACCAACGTGGGTCCTTGTGAGAATTTGCTTTGGATTGGAAAGATATTTGTTTTGTCAACCCAAAATGATTTTCGTTTCGCAAATTGATTCTTTCATTTTTCGATCCGAAACACTTTCATCTTATTAGTGCAACAATTTTGTTTTAACAAAGTTAGACTTTTGTTGAACAAATTGTTTGGATTTTGGATTTATGTTTGGAGAAAACACTTTTTGTTCCTTTATCACCTTTGCTTCTCGCTGTTTAAAATTGATTTTCGGTTCAGAAGTAACTTTGTTTTTGCCCTTCAAAGTGTTTTATTTCTCGACAGGTATGTAAGCTTGTGTTTTTGTAGGACTTGGTGAGTTTGCTTTTTCCGGTGATATTGGAATTTTTGACTTTTGAAAAACGTGTTTTGGTTGGGAAGTTTTTTTCGGTTTCGAAATTGAACAAGCACCAGCTTTATGATTAGAACTTATTTTAGAATTGACAAAATTTTTATTATCATTTTTGTTTTTCCAAAATCTTTTTCTTTCTTGTAAGTTCTTTTTGTATCTAGCATTCATGTGCCTTCTTTTAGTAATAAGCTTTTCAGGAGACTTATGAATGTTAGATATCGGTTTGGTAGGTCTGGCTAGGATTTTGTTTTGATCCAAAAATTTGATCAGTCGAAAGTTGTTTTGTGCCACTTGTTCCTACTGAGAGAAAAAATCTATACGATTCAGAGGTTTCGAGATATATTTTCCTTTTGACTTCCACGTGGAGGTCATTTCTGAAAGACCCTTCATTTCATCTTCATTGTCAACTGGTTCGGACCAAAATAATGCATCACATCCATCGGCACTATCGTTATTGACGAGGACAGTAAGTTCTGATGTGTGTTTTATGTCCAGTCCGGTTTCTACGAAAAGCTGATTCGGAACAGTTTTTACTTTATGAAAAACTGTTGCTTGTTCATTCAAAACATTTGAACCTTTATTTTCCACAATACGAACGAATTCGATAGAGTTTTCAGAAATTAGTCTTTTCTTAGGTTCTTCATTTTCTTTTGTAAAAACTGAACAGTCAATCTCATCCTCTACCGAAATCTCACTCATTTCGCTTTCGTCAAATTCCGAAACATTGAGTGATATTTCTGAATAGAAGCTGATTTGACTTCGTTCTTATCTTTTTCTGTCAAAATTTCTTTTAACATAATTTTGTGTTCTTTGGACTGAATGTAACTTTCGATTTTCTCAAGTCCGACACGATAGGAATCAAATACATCATCAGATGAAACGATAGTTTCACACTTATAACAATCAGCATCGATTTCGTCCTCTTTCATCTAAAGAAAGGGCAAAATCATTTTGTGCAAACTCCTGCCTATATCACAATCAAGATGTAATTGAGTAATATTATAATATAAACGCTTTGCAATTAAACAGAAGATATTCCACTGTTTTTGAAAGTGCAAGATTGTCTCTTTTAACATAAATCACATAATTTTTTTACCTAGCTAACTCTAACTCCAACGCTTCAATTTTTATTCTCCTCTCCTCATTCTTAAACGATACCATGTTCAATTGATCATTCATGTTAGAATTACTAAGACGTGTGCATTTTAAACTATCATTAAAGTTCGAAACAATATATCGTAAATCATCTAATTCTGAATCGTATTTCAAAGAGAGAATATTAAGAGTTTTGAGAATAGAGTGTACCTTGTTGACGACTGTCTCACATTCCTTCACTTGTTCTGAAACTAGCTTTGCAGCAAAGAAGCTTGCGGAAGTCTGGCATCCATCAGTGGAATACCCCGCTATTCTAAAACGTCATTTTGGACCATTAAGCATCTACCATGCGTAGGCCTCCTGACCTCTTCGTCCTTTGAATCTGTTGACCACACCTCAACAGCACCATCCTCGTCATCTTCTTCAATAGCTTTCTTTCCCTTCGCAACCAAAGCAAGAGAACCCATGCTTGTCACAAGCTTGTATTCTTTTGTGACCTCGTCTTCATGAGACTTCAGAATGCCAACAAGTTTGGCCAGAGTATAAGTTTTGAACTGCTCATGTGCCGTCACGGTAGACACAACGACTTTCCATTTCGAATGTAGATCATTTAAGAAGGTTACCCTCTGTTCAATATTTCTCCTTTCAAGTCTATATTTGAGCATTCGGCTCAACATATGGTTGTAGCGGTTGAATGTTTGAACAAGCTTTTCTTCGGGTTTTTGCATACGTCTCTTCCATCATAGCCTGCCATATTGTAGCACCATGTTCATCGATTCTAAGAACATAGTCCTTGAAGTGCAACGCCCAAACTTCATAATCTTCCAGAAAAAGAATGGGAATCCTCATGGTAGATCCGATGCTGCTAGATAGGATGAATGACAAAAAGTGAGGATCTTCGTGAGCCATTTAATCTTGTATTCACGCACAAACTAATGAACCAGATGTGTAAACTTAAAATCGAGTCAAAGCCAGAACTAACAGATCTGGATCTGATTTCTACGATCGATTGAAGCGATGAAGACAATCAAGAACAGATCTAGGTTTAAACAGAAGCAAAAACTCGACAGAAGAATAGCGATTGAATAACACTATCTCCTGCTCTGATACCAATTGTTAGAATAATAACTTGATTGATAAGTTCTAAGAAGGGGAATATAAACAATAATGTAACAGTGATTAACAAGTTCAAATGATGAACAAGATGCTGAATGATTATAATCAACACTCAAGAACAATTCAATGAGAACTATTCTGTATGAGTGAGCCGTAAAACAGAAGTTACAAAATAAGCATAAAAACGTTAACCCTAATGAGGGTGCGTGCATGCCTTATATAGACTAAACTAATAACAGAATGGACAGGCCCATCTGTTAAACAGAAGGCATAATTAAAGGCGTAATTGACACAACAATAAATACTTAACAATACCTAATACCTAAGTACAAGTGTATTGACCAAATATTATGTTTGGATTTCCAAAGGATTTCATATTTGAGTTTCAGTTGCAACTAAAGCTTTGCTCTGTTGAGATTTAAAAAAGTGCTGAAAAAGACTTTTAAGTTATGTGTATTTGATGTGGTGTCTTTGAAGTTCAGACTTTTGTGTACATGTTTTAAGTTTCTTTAGTGCATTTGTGAGACAAACAAAATTGTGATACGCATTCAATCACCAAATGTACATGAGTGTAGCGAATGATACAACCTAGATATATAGCAATTGTTTGTGAAAGTGATTTGTTGTACGCAACAATAAGTGAACAAACTTATTATATCTAGCGAGGGGTGGAAATTGGTTTTCATTTCTTTGTGTCAACAATAAGTGAACAAACTAATTATATCACGTTTGGACTTCTTAGAGTCATCAGTCTCTTTTGGTTGGGATGCACAAACTTGTGATGAAGTTGAAATTGCTTTTCGTTTCTTGGCTTCAACATTTCGCGTCTTTCCTTTATTTGCTTATGGATCGGAGATGATGAGAGCTGGAGAGTAAGGCTCAACATTTTCTATGATTGGGATGTGCTTCAAGTAATATGGGCTGGATTGATCAGCATACTTGAGAAAACCTTCTGAGAGTCGCCTAACCGGACCATAGATTGAAATATCTTTCGGAGGGTTGAAAGGTTTCAAGGTGGTGTTGGACAAGTACTCATATCTGCTGCGGTGATTATGTCAGCTTGATATATCCTGTGGAGTTTGGCAATGCACATAGCCTAAAACCATCCACAATGAAGTTTCCTAGGGGTTTGGTCTTGCACCTAAATATACTGAATGAAATCATCGAACATAATCTAAGAATAGTCAACCTCTATGTTAGTGTAGAAACTCCAAAATTAAATCAATCAACCTCTTTAACAATTGATATGTGCATCTTGTCTTGCCAATGAGACATTGAAGCACCAAATGCACCAGAAAGTGCCACAAGGGGGAGAGTTTGCCCATGTTAAACTCAAAAGTACCCTTGAGTTCATGTTGGTATCCCATAGAGTAAAACATTCGAATGCATTCATCATTTGAATAGGTGTGAAAAACTGTACTAGAAGAAGGAATGGGGATCCCTAGGGCATGCGCAAAAACTTCCTTTGTCAACTATACTCTGGCGTTATTTGCAAGATTGGTGTAGAGGCAGGGGATTTGTGAGACATCTTTAGTGGCTGTCTCGATTGTAGAGACGATGAGTATGGTAAGAACAAGAGGCGGTGGTCAGAAGACGGCAGATGATAACGGATGCCGTTGAAGAACGTCAAGAACTAATCGAAGCATGTCCTTGTATTTGCCCGGATCTGGATTAGCTGCGTATTTTGTTGTAGAGATTCCACCATAGATGAAGATGTGGGTTGAAGATGTAGAGACCGGTGAAGAATATGAAATTCGAAGGTTGCAGGTTTGAAGAGGAAAATGAACAGCTTTCAGCAATGAAGTTATTTGAAATGGAGGAGGGGTTGCTATTTATAAAGGGGAATTTTAGAAATTTAAAAGGGTTTAAGGGTTCGAGAAAGGGAACATATTTGACGTGAAGGACGATTGGAGAAACTCTTGATTTGATTTTGGTAAAAACTTGTTGCTTGACATTTAATGCCAAGTGATATTATGCAAGTGCCTTATCGTTTTCTCGGTAAGTCCCATGAGAACACGACATATGACAGTCGGTATGGAGAAAAGTATGGATTACAACTTCCAATAAGCTTTATGTTCCAATAATAGGAATTAAATACCAGCATATTTAATATATGAAAGACATTCCCTTGGTATTTAATTTGCAGGAAGTATTTAAGGGTGAATTTATTACACCGTAAGTAGAAGATGACCGCCACAAAGATGGTTACTGAGAGATCAGTTGATATAATAAAGATGAAAGGGACATGTAACCGAAACAAGGAAGGACACCAAAAGTAACCATGGTTGAGATGTGTACTACCGAATGTAAATACATACAGAAGCTGGAATGTGAGAAAAATTGAACATAGTCTGAACTTTTGGCAAAAAGAAGGTGAAAGTCTCGCACACTAAAAGTAAAGTATGTGCATACCGAAAGTAAAGTATGTGCACACTGAAAGATGATCATTGACTGAGATCATGGTGCCAAGAAAGCCTATCCTTTCTAGATTTAGCTTCTGAAAAAGCCATGGTCGAGATTAAGCATTCCTAACATTTCTAAAATCTTGTGAAGTTTTATGGTATCCAAGGGTTTGGTGAAGATATCTGCTAATTGTTGTTTGGTGGGAATAAAGAAAGGTTCGGACGTTACCTTGTTGAATTTGATCTTTAATGGAATTGCTATTGCACTCTTGGAATCATAGTAGATTGGAACTTGAAGAAATATGTAGCCGTAATCCAATAATTGAGTCTTCATCCACAGAATCCGAGAGCAGCAACTTGCTGCTACATATTCTTCTTCGACTGAGGAGATTGCCACACAGTTTTGTTTCTTCGATGACAAATAGGCTAATCTTCCTCCCAGAAATTGGCAGCCACCGGAAGTGGTCTTTCGGTCTAGTCAGCATCCAACTAAGTCAGCATAGGTGAAAACTTGCAGACCGAATCCATCTCCTGTTGGATACCAGAACACTATTGATTTTGTTCCTTTAAGGTACTTGAAGATTTGTTTCACAATAGTTAGATGTCAAGCTTTAGGAGCTGCTTTGGTACCGAGCACACACACATGTGGAAAACAAAAATATCTAGTCTACGGGTGGTTAGATAAAGAAGAGAGCCAATCATGAGTCGATAGATTTTGTAGTCTACTGGTTTACCATCAGCGTCAAAAGAAATCTTATGATTGATTGACATAGGAACCTTTGATGTAGAGGTGTTTTTTTAGAGCAAACTTCTATAGTAACATATTTGTATATTTTTCTTGATGAGTGAAAATACCTCTGTCAGTTTGTTTGATTTACAATCCTAAGATGAAATTTATTTTTTGATTTAGACTCATATGAAAATTTCAAGTCCTGAGCTTGGCAAAATCATCAACCATTGTATAATCAGTATAACCAAAAATTATGTCATCCACATATACTTGGACAAGAATGATGTGCTTGTGGTGTGATCTCATGAAGAGAGTTGGATAATTGTTCCTCTTCGGTAGTCAGAGTTGACAAGAAATGTTGACAATGTCTCAGACCAAGCTCGAGGGGATTGTTTAAGATCATATATTGGCTTGTTGTGTTTGTAGAGATGGTTGGGCCGAGACAAGTCTTCAAAACCTGGAGGTTTCTGAAAATAGACAACTTTGTTGAGATCACCTCGAAGAAAAACACCTTT
The DNA here is from genome assembly GCA_023525715.1 of Cichorium intybus. Lineage (NCBI taxonomy): Eukaryota > Viridiplantae > Streptophyta > Magnoliopsida > Asterales > Asteraceae > Cichorium > Cichorium intybus. The sequence continues at coordinate 82,992,405 of CM042014.1, read as the reverse complement.
TGTTGGGACTTGATCATATAAACATAATATACATATCGTGAAAG